>JZKD02S0945789.1:83305-107851 GCA_000966675.3 Picea glauca | reverse complement strand
GCAGGATTTATCTCTGATACCCTGTTTCCGATTCTAGAGATTTAAATGTTTATCTTCTAAATATCTTCAATTAAGAGATTCTTAAGTGCTTGTTAGTTGAAGTTATTTTCCCCATCTGTTCTTCCATTCATCATTTAAAATACGAAAAGATCCAGTGAATGTATTACCTCGCCTTGTGAAAAACTTCTTTGGCGTTTCTGGTTATTTCTCAGAATTGATTAAACACTGACCCCATAGCCCAATGGATGTTTAGTTTGTCTCAACCAACTTTAAAAACCCTTTAAAACAAAACCAACGATTTCTTTAACTAGCCTAATATCTGAAAATAAAACAAAGCTAAATCATACAGAGAGATCCCTCTCTGGAGMTGGAAGGGCTAGATCCCAGCTCTAAAGTGGTTGGTTAAGGTTACCTTAGTAGATTTCTTCTTTTTCAACCTCTAGGAAATTTACCGAGTGCTAACATAAATGGCGACTCCACTGGGGACGAACTAAAATTGATATCTCACTACTTTTTTCCCCTTAAGAAAGTTTTGACTTAGAGAAGAAAGTAATATTTAGAGGTTGTTTAACTCTGTATATATTAATTCCATTATCTTTCCTGGTACCTTTGTCCCTCTATGACTGTCCCTGCAGCAGTACAACCTAATATCGAGCATGGACTATCGAATCAAACTCATATTGCGTTAAACCTTTTTTACTTAATCCTCCAAACAACAAATAAACGAGAAGAGCTCGAACGTTCGTGGGCAGCCATCGAACGTGACATAGTTGCTCAGGAACAAGTGGAAGTTAGATGACGTCAGCATAGAAATATCCCTTAGTTTGTATTTATCATAAAATAAATATATGTATATATATATATATATATAACCCAAAAAGAGTTCTAGCTCCCAAGAAAGTCCACACTCGATCTCATCCAGACCCAGATCCCTCCGCAGCATTAGATAACCCCGAGAAATTATTGAAGCGAAAGACCTTCATTTCCAGTTCAGCGAGCAATACTCCACTTCACAAGTCTCCTTCCTTTTCCGGAAAACTAGATAGCTTACAAAGCTTTGATATTGAGCCTTTTCCTCTATGAAACCTGGTTAGAGCTCGGTCTGAAACCTTTGTGTCTAAACTCATCTTCGACCCAACTGTGGTGCAACCTCGAACCCCCGAAGTCTTGTCTCCTACGACTAAGCTACGAATCAATACCTCAGCCCCCCCAAGTCCTCCGTCACCCTCGTCTTCAGTTTCTACCTCTCCTACCACCCCGGTCGTCGTTTCTCCTCCTCCGCTCATCATGGCAGCTCGATATGCACCTTTGGTGTTGGCTGCACCTCTGCATGCCATGCCCCAAGACTACCAGACTAGACTGCCATAGTTTGATGCAAAGCGAACACTAAGCGCACAACAACATGTAGATAAAATGAACGACTACTTGGATTTACAAGAAGTTGACGAAGTCGACGTTCAAATGAGACTGTTCGCCCAGAGTCTGACAGGGGACGCCAAGAAGTGGTTCAAAGCCTTACCCGCAACATCAATCCCTGACCTTGTCGCGTTCCAAAGAAGTTTCCTCGACAGATGGGAGGTAAAGAAAAACCCTCTCCAAATACTGTCTGAGTATGAGAACATAAAGAGAAATCAAGGTGAGACGGTCCAAGACTATTGCACCCGTTTTAACAACTTGTATAATGCAATCCCGAATGAAATCAAACCTCCCCCGGGGTTGGCATTGATTAAATTTCCTGATGGGTTCGATGCCGACATGTCTTACCAATTGAGAGAAAGAAATGTTTCCACCCTTGAAGACATGCATAAATGTGATATCAGTGTGGAGGCAAATCTGTTGGCGAAACAGGCCAGACAAAGGTCAGAAAGAAGGGTCACTATCAAAGAAAAACCTTCCACGTCGACCACAGATTCCAAGCTCGATTCTTTGGCCCGAACAGTGGAATTAATGATGGAAAGAATAAATTTGTCCGACAGAAACCCTCCCAGGGACAACGCACCTTCTCCTCAGATCGAAACCCCAAATTTAGAAGAAACCCCCCGCAAATCAGGCAAAGAGATCCTAGGGATCCTAGGGATCAAAGGGACCAAAGAGATCATAGAGGCCCTGATCAGCCAATCAGACCTCCCTTGCAGGAAAACTATGTTGATGATGGGGGGGAAGTAAATGAAGAATTGGAGGACACTCATATCAACCTCATGGGCATTCATGATAATGAGGCCATTTTCCTCACTCGAGAAGAGTAGGAAATATTTCTGCTCAATCAAACTAAGGTAAGTGAGGAGGCCGAGGATGCAGGACAGCAGACCTGTGAAAACGATATCTTGGAGGTGCACCGTCAATACAATCTGCGAAGTAGGAAGGCAGAAGGAAATTCCTCGAAGAAGACGTCTGGAACACAGAAGGTATCTGAGACTGAGAAGACCCTCGAGAAGGTTACGGCTGAAAAATCTTCCGAGAAAGGTAAAACTGATGCTCCGGTGAAGAAAAACATCACCATACTGAAAAGACTGGCACAGCCCAAAGTTTCACCTGTTAACCTGCCTAGTATTTCTGACCGGAGGGATATGGACCAACCAGAATCAACGAGTCAAACCCGAACACCTGCACCTTTTAGCCTAGAGGCAGAATTGGCCAAAATTAAAATTCCCGTCCTACTGACAGAGTTGATAAGCAGAGGTGGTTATCGTTCGCAGGTACTAAAGGCTTTAGCCATTGAACCTGACATAGGCACCAAAGCCTTGACTGTTGGGTCAGTGACTCACTCTGACACTGTGAACCTCGCTGATGATTCTCCCGAACTCCTTTTCGGACCTGAGGTGGATGGTCGAGATGATACCAGTGATGTGGATCCCTTTTACATAAGTTTGAACACACATGATTTGATATTGCATAACGCCATGATGGATTCAGGTGCCTCACACAATTTAATGCCTAAGGCGGTAATGGAAAAACTGGGATTGGAGGTCACTCGGCCTTACAAGGATTTACACTCGTTTGATTCTAGCAAAGTCAAATGTATTGGTCTGATTAAGGACCTCTGCATAACCCTGGTTCAGATCCCTTCGAAAAGCATGGTGATGGACGTAGTAGTTGCCGACATCCCGCCAAAATATGGTATGTTTTTATTCCGATCTTGGGGAGCTAAATTGAAAGGGACCTTACAGCTGGACAGGTCTTATGCCACTATACCAGTGTTCAGACAACAGAGGAGATTATATAGAGAAACACTAATGAATTATATGGTTAGCAGTCAAGAAAAACCTCACAATTACCCCCTTTACTCTGCTCACTCTGATTTAGACTCGTTCATCTTGTACAATGACGTAAATACGGAAGAACACGATACTCAGCTGATAGAAGACGTAGCTAGTCAAGACGAAGGCCCAGAAAATGGCGAGGCAACCAAGATGAAAAATATAATCACTGAAGAGTTCCCTGCCGATTTCTGGAGAATGTATTTTGATGGAGCCGTGAGTAAAGAAGGAGCAGGAGCTGGTGTCTAGTTACATAATCATCAAAAAAGGTATTCAGAAAATCATTCATATAAGTTAAATTTCCATTGCACTAACAACGTTGTTGAGTACGAAGATTTAATGCTAGGACTAAAGCTGTTGAAAAAGGTGGGTGCTAAGCAAATAATGGTAAGGGGTGATTCTGAATTGATTATTAAACAAATTAAGGGTGAATATGATGCTAAACATCCACGCCTCAGAGCATACAGGAATGTTGCTCTCGACGCTTTGAAATGTTTTAACGAGGTGGACTTGCAGGTCATGCCTAGAGGACAGAATATTCTGGCGGACAGATTAGCTACGTCTGCTGCTTCCTGCAAGATCCCTTTCCGACAAACTCGCCCATACATGGTGGAAGTGAAATGTAGACCGATAGTGCCCGATAATATCAGGTACTGGCAAGTGTTTGGAAATGACGATCAGATAGAGGACTTTCTGCAATGCAAGAATGATTTTGAATGTACAAACATAGATGTAGAAAATGAAAAAGAGAATGTAAATAATTCTGAATTTGAAGTAGATAGTGTGAATATTGTAAATATTGTAGATACAGAGGATTCAGTAGGCTCAGGAGAGTTAGGAGGTGACGAACTGGAGGCTGAAGTTTTGCAATTGAAGAGCAATATTTTACCTAGAGGTCTTGTCCCTTTAGAAGACCTATTTGACAATGATGATGTAGCTAAGAAGCCCAAAATAGAAGCCCATGGTAAAGAGGTAGAGGACTGCAATATAGGAACTGAAGAGAAACCTAAGATGGTTAAACTGTCCAAATCTTTATTCCCGGAACAAAAACTTAAGTACATTGAGTTATTCAAATAATTTTCCGACGTTTTTTCCTGGAGCTATGAAGATTTAAAATCCTATGACACCATCATTATACAACACAGGATTCCCATAAAGGAAGACCAGAAACCATTTAGGCAGAAACTTAGGAGGATAAATCCCAAGTTGCTCCCCTTGATAGAAAAAGAAATTAAGAAAATGTATGATGCTAAGATCATAGTCCCCCTCCGCTTCTCCAAGTGGGTTTCTAATTTAGTCCCTACTCRCAAGAAAACTGGGGAAATCCGACTCTGTATAGATTTYCRGAATCTGAACAAAGCGTCATTGAAGGATAACTACCCCTTGCCTAAAATGGATCACCTCCTGCAAAGAGTGGTCGGGTCAAGTCGAATTTCTCTGTTAGATGGTTTCTCAGGTTACAACCAGGTCCTAGTTCACCCAGACGATCAAGAAAAAACCACTTTCACCACTCCGTGGGGCACCTTCATGTATATGAAGATGCCTTTTGGGATGATGAATGCAGGAGCTACCTTCCAGAGGGCAATGGAAATCGCCTTCATAGAAGAGTCAGGTAAGTTTATCGTCGTTTATTTGGATGATGTAACTGTATTCTCCCAATCAGATGATGAACACCTACAGCACCTTAGACGAGTTTTCAAAAAATGTCGAAGGTTCGGGATTTCTTTAAATCCCAAGAAATGTCTTTTTGGGTTAGAAGAAGGAAAACTGTTGGGACACGTCATCTCTAAGGAAGGAATCAAAATTGACCCCAGCAGAATAGAGGCCATACTGAAGTTAGAGAACCCAAGGAATCTAAAAGAACTACAATCATTTATAAGGAAAATTAATTTTCTTCGAAGATTCATTCCTAATCTAGCTGAGCTCCTCCGAAATATCACTAACATGCTTAAAAAGGACACAAAAATAAAATGGGACTCAGAGTCCAGACAATCCTTCGAACATGTCAAACGAGCACTCACAGAGGCTCCAGTTTTGATTAGTCCTGATTTCACTAAAGATTTCTATCTCTTTTCCTTCGCCTCTGAACATACAATAGCAGCTGTATTACTGCAGAAAAACAGTGAAGGGTATGAACAACCCATCGCTTTCTTCAGCAAAGCTCTAAGAGATGCTGCACTGAATTATAATATCATGGAGAAACAGGCTTTTGCTTTGGTAAAAGCTATAAAGGACTTCAGGTTCTATGTTCTTCATTCACATGTCATAGCATATGTTCCAAATGCGGTAGTGAAAGATATATTGACACAAGACAACCCTGATGGGAGAAGGGGAAAGTGGATTGTAGTTATTCTAGAATACGACATTGAAATTAAGCCCACAAAATTGATCAAAGGCCAAGGCCTTGCCAAATTGATGGCTGAATCTAACTTTCAAGCTCTTGACATTAATTTCCTAGATGTGGCAGA
This sequence comes from Picea glauca, assembly GCA_000966675.3. Taxonomy (NCBI): domain Eukaryota; kingdom Viridiplantae; phylum Streptophyta; class Pinopsida; order Pinales; family Pinaceae; genus Picea; species Picea glauca. Next base: position 102,126 of record JZKD02S0945789.1, on the reverse strand, counting down.
TGAACAGGGCGAGATGGCGACTCCAAACGTTAAAGAGGTTTTTCTAAACTCTCCATGGTATGTAGACCTTATCTTTGTTTTACAAAATTTACAAGCTCCCCCTGGTTTAACTAAAACTAAAGCTAGATTTTTAAAGTTGAAAGCTTTGAAATTCTGTATTCTGGAAGGGAATCTGTATTGGAAAGATCCTGCAGGCATTCTTTTAAATTGCTTACTCAGAGGCGAAGCTGACAAAGTATTGCAGGAGTTTCATGCAGGTGAATGTGGTGGCCATTTGAACTGGAAAGTTACAGCCAACAAAATACTCAGAGATGGTTTTTACTGGCCCACCCTGTTTGCAGATGTACATCAGAAAGTAACAGCCTGTCATCAATGCCAATTGTTTGAGGGTAAAAGGAAACTCCTTCCTCTACCTCTTAAACCAATTTCGGTTGAGGCTCCTTTCCAACAATGGGGAATTGACTTCATTGGAGAGATACATCCTCCATCTTTCGGTCAACACAGGTGGATTCTCACTGCCACCGATTATTTTACCAAATGGATCGAGGCTGTACCAAGCAGGCAAGCTACTGACTCTATTATTATTAAATTTCTTGAAAATAATATTTTATCCCGTTTTGGTTGTCCTAGAAAGATCATTACTGACAATGCAGCCGCCTTTCGGTCGAAGAAACTTATTGACTTCTGCAGCCATTACCGCATTGTCTTGGGGCATTCCACATCCTACTACCCTCAGGGTAATGGGTTGGAGGAATCATCAAACAAGACCTTGGTGAATATCATCAAGAAAATGTTGCAGGAGAATAAAAAATCATGGCATGATAAGCTGGTATTTGCTTTATGGGAAGATAGAATGACCACCAAGAGGTCAATTGGTATGTCACCATACCAGTTGGTCTATGGTACTGAGGCCATTTTCCCAACTTCTTTGGGAGTTCCATTCATGAAGTTACTTCAAGAGATGCAAGCGGAACCAAATGACTCCCAGAGACGAATCAATCAGATGATTCATTTGCAGCAGACTAGAGAGGATGTTTTCAATAAGACTCAGGTCATCCAAGAGAACATTAAGAAGATCTTTGACAAATGAACCAAAGAGGATGATTTTGAGTTGGGAGACCTGGTGTTGAGATGGAATGCCAGGAACGAAGACAAGGGGAAGCATAGGAAAATTGATCATCTATGGACAGGGCCCTACATGATCCAAGCTTTCAGAGGAAACAACACCTTTTTGTTGAACAATGTCGATGGTTCAGATCTGCGAGGAGCACCTGTGAATGGCAGAATGCTGAAACATTATATCCCTCCCCGGTAAGGGAATTGAAGAAATCACTCTCCATTGTACATACCATTTTAATTTTCAGTCTTTACTTGCATTTTTCTGAGTGAAGGACGGCGGTCGGTTTGTTGAAGCCCGAAGAGAAGGCCCTAAGCTATTGATTAATGTTTTTCGAAGTGTTCCCGAGAATAATACCAGATAAGGCTACTAGACAGATTGGTTCAGGATGACAGGAAACTAGATTCTTGGCACTTAACAGAGAAAGTACCATCCCCATGTGGAGCCGCCTGTTATCACCCCATAAATTATGGGAATCAACTTATGACTTGGATATTATTGATATTATATGTATCTAGTGTTCTTATTGGAAATTCATTTTTCATTTTTGCAAACAGGAAAAAGAGAAAAGAAAAGAAAAAGAAAAAGAGAAAAGAAAAGAAAAGAAAAATAAAAAGAAAAGAGGGAAAAAAGATTTGAAATAAAAATCCCCATGCAATAACAGTGACTTGGTCATACCTTTCAAGCATGACCAAGTTCTTTTAAATTTCCAATGTTGATAGGCTAGTGAATACATCTGATCAGACCMTCTAATCCTGAYCAGATAGCCCCTAGGTTARAACTAGTGAAWACATCTRATCAGACCCTCTAATCCTGATCARATAGCCCCTAGGTTAGAACTAGTGAATACATCTGATCAGACCCTCTAATCCTGATCAGATAKCCCCTAGGTTAGAACTAGTGAATACATCTGATCAGACCATCTAATCCTAATCAGATAGCCCCTAGGTTAGAACTAGTGAATACATCTGATCAGACCCTCTAATCCTGATCAGATAGCCCTTAGGAMAAATAATACTTTAACCCAACARTTTAATTTGGGTTTTCRTCTTGTGAAGTAGGTTAGAGTGTAGACTAATTGCTTGGCCTGCCTTGCCCAAATAAAACCAGATTGATGAAGTTGTTACCCCATGACTCCAATGCCTAAGTCTGGTCGAAATAATGTCCCCCTGGTGATGTGTATGAGAAAAACCGAAGAAAACCCATGAAAAAACACTAATCCTAAGTTTTCCGTGCACGTGACATTTTCCGCCCCGGACATATGTTCCGATCACTTTCCAGTGGTCCAGATCGCATCGCTCGGATCAACGGCTCACATTTGATTTCGGACCCCCCTTAGTGTTCTACTTTTAACCAAAGGGGGGGGGTCTGAAATCGGTGGTAATCTTTGCGCAGATCTGGACGGTCCAGGACAGAGCGCGCAGATCCACGGCTCACATTGGATTCTGGACCCCCCCCTCCATTCTGCCTTTAACGGAGGGGGGGGGTCCGGAATTGGTTATAAAGCAGGCACAGATCTGAACGGTTCTAAGCAGATCACTCAAATCAACGATCCACTTTGGATTTCGGACCCCCCCCCCCCGACGTTCTGCCTTTAATGGAGGGGGGGGGGTCCGGAATTGATACTAAGGAGCGCGCAGATATGGACGGCCATCATAAAAGTGCGCAGATCGATGGTTCTTAACGCATTCCGGACCCCCCTGGGTGTTATGTCTTTAATCAAAGGGGGGGGGTCCGAAATGAATATTCCTTCCGGCGGGCCCCTTGTTACACATGGGAAGTTCCTATTGGTCCAGAGGTCAAATCCCCCGCCTGCTACCGGACATCCCATCACCCCTGGACATCATCCTCCACTATGCCCACTCGACCCACTTGCTACTGGGGACGGGTCACTTCCCATAACCTCCGGCATTCCAGGTTGTCAGTCCCGTAACTCCCTTCCCTCATGAACAGCCCCCTTTGGCGACTTTCACCCCCAATCACCAACCTCCACGTCATTTGTCCGTATATTTTGGTTACCGTCACTTGCCATATCACCTCAAGTGGCCAGTTGTCCATTAATAACTGGATAATATGCTCGTTGTCATGCTAACCATTTTCCCGCATCCGACCGACCCAGTTTCGAATAAAAATACCATTGTGCCCATTTTCACTCTTTATTCATCCCTCGCGCCAGAACCATCCATCGCACCAGAGAACGTATCTATCGTCTTCCCATTGCTTCCCCGTCGTTTTCCTCCACCCCCAGTAGAGCCCACTAACGTTGTTTGTTGCAGGTACAGTTGCTGAGATGGCCTCCAAAACAAAGCCAGCTGAAGAAGAAGAGAATCCGTTAGTTCCTCCTCCGGTGGACCTGGATAAAATTCCCCTGGTCGATAAGGACCGTTTGATAGCCGATACCATTTGTAGTTTTGACTTCTCATATCTCCAGTCGTGGCTCCAGGAAGTTTTCCTGGACCAAAGTGACGAAATTGGACTCTGGGAATCCAATTTGCCCCTATATCTGTTCCCCCAAATCCACCATTTCCCAGAATTTGCACTCAAGTGCCAACCTCGCTACGTCCCCAACCAGAAAGCCATTGTTTCTTCATCTGGGGATGTCCTCTTCTTCATCACCCCAGAGGATATCGACCAGATGATGCAGATAAACCGCCCGGAATCTGCGTCCCCATTCAACCTGGAAATCCTCACTGAGCTTTATCAAAAGATGACTTTCCCGCAGAGAGATCAGATAGTCGAGCTTTTCCTCCCCACTTCCGCTCCACTCCCGACCACAAATCCCCCGTACCCTTCTTCTTTGTTTTCCGCCAAAGGAAATCAGATTATTTCCTCCCTGTGTGCCCTGCTTGGGTACTTTTCCGATAAATGGGTAGACGAACCCATCCTGGGTTTCCTTTCTATCTTCTCAAACGACGAACAGCCTACCACGCAGTTCGACTACAGCACTTTCCTAGCCAATAACATCCATGAACAATTGGTTAATTTTACCACAGAAGGTATGTTCAGGTATTCATCCATTCTGGCCTACATGTTCGTCTACTTCCAAGAAGACAAGTTCAATTTCTCCATGCAGAAGATGGACGCCAACGGGAAGCCACAGCTAGTCACAGCGTGGACTTCTCTTCTGAAATACAATTCTGCTGAATGCGATTTCACAGCATTCATCGATCAGTTTTACCACCCTGTGGTAAGTATGTTGAGTGGCATGCCTGAGCCACGAATAAATGACGAAGTCTGGAGGATTCTACACCTCTCGGACAATGCGAAGACAGGAGACTGGTACTTGTATCAGAATCACTCCGAGATCCGAGTTTATGGGTGCGAGCTGGCACCGTACAAGCTTCTGAGATACATACCGGTAAGGATTTTCGCACTGGAATATATTAGACAAATTATGAATTCTGATGATATTCACTTTGTTTCCCTTAAAAAGAAACAACAATTGCGGATTAAAGGGCAGATAGGATCTTTCATCTGCAATAGTAGAAGCGCAGGTGATGAAGCAGACAAACTGTTGAGGGAAATGAAATTTCTGACAAGTTTCACCTGGCATTATGATCCCTCTGGGATCATTTCTGAGATGAGAATCAAGAATAAGAATGGCCCATATGCGCATGAGCCCAGGCCGGAAATCGAGATATTTGCTAATCAAACAGAATGGGAGCCTGATACGTTGGTGGACGTGGAACCAACTATCGGAATGGAAAGGCAGGTGACCTCAACAAGCGCACCACCCACTGCCACACCTCAGAATCCCAAGGAAAAGAGGCACGGGCAAGAATCATCTTCCCCGGTAGCAGAGGTGTTATCGGAGGAATTTAAAATGCACGCCAAAAAGCCAAGGACAGTTCCAACTACAGGCACGACAGTGGAGCAAGAGATCACGACCACCACAGTGACCACCACCAGGGCTAAGCAACTCAGTTTTCCTTTCGGCTCCAGTCAGCTTAAAGAAGTGGAAAAAGAATTAAAATCCTCAGATTCTCCCTTGGATACTCCGCCAAGAAAGACTGGGCCCAAGTTGGGAATTTTTGAAAAATATGACACGATCAAAAAGAAGAACCAAACGCTCACCAGCAGCACTTATGCACAGTTCCAGAAGCAGTCATCCACGGCCCAGCATAGACTTCTTTCATCATTTGATACAAAGAAGGGTAGGATGCATATGGAATTCCTCCAAGCACAAGTGCCTGATCCAAAGGTGATATCTGATTACAAGAGGGCTACGTTTGAGTTTCAGGCAAAAGATGTGCATCCCGCAGATCAGATGGATCTGCATAAGCAAACTGGGGAGATGATTTCCCACACTTTAGCCCGTGTTTCAACTTCTGCGTCAAAGTTTCGGGTAGCATTGAGCAATGCCCAGTCCCAACTGAAGCTGGAAAAAATGTCTTCCTTCGCGAAAGACAACAGGATAAAGACTCTGGAGGAGTTGGTCCTCAAGATCGGTTATGACCCGGCGAACATCAAGGTTGCCGAAGAAATGATTAAAAAGAAAAATGCTGACATCACCTCACTGAGAAAGAAGCTAAAGCTCCCTCCAACAGAGGATCCACAGACAAAAGAAATAGCTGAAAAGGAAAGTGAAAAAGATGAGATGCTGAAATTACTCCTGGAGCAGAATGTGCAGTTAAAGGAGATGGAGGCGGAGATGGAGAGACTGCTCAAGGAGAAAGAGCAGATAAAGCCAATGGAAGGCATTCCATTGAGTGTTATCCTAATTGCAACACCAATGGTGACAGTCGTTCCATCTGCGACTGCAGTACCCCTACCAGAAGGAGCTACAGACCTGGCCAAGTCTATGGAGAGAATGAACCTACAAGAGTCAGAAATCAGCAGGCTTAAGAAAGAGGTGGAGAATCTCCAAGAGCTAAAGGCTTCTTTCCAAACAAGTCTGTCTAGAGAAAAACAGGTGAATGAGCAAATCAGGAAGGAGTTGCAGTAGCTCCAGAAACAGAGAGTGGCAGGAAAGACCTTGGTTGAGGTTAAAGAACTTGTGTGGACGGATATTTCTAAATCCATTAATGAAATCTGGCCAATGGTTCAAATCATGTTTGAACAGAATGAGTTGCTCGAGAGGAGCAAACAGGCTGTGGAGAAAATCAGAACTAAATTGGGAGACATGCCAGCCTAAGCGAATGAAATCATAAGGTTCCTGAATTCTAAGACCCGGGAGGAACTTGAGGAATTGAAAATCGAAGACAAGACCGAGACCATATTGGAGGTGAAAAGAGTTCTAACCAAAAGAGGTCTCATGCTGCAGCTAGAAGAGAAGATCCAAGTCATGGACCAAGGAGTGCAGAGGTTCTTCAGTAAAATAGATGCTCTGCAAAGAAAAGGCCTACCTAGTATGAAGGTCATTAATGACAAGCTAATGACCCTCACTGATTATAAGAAAAAATTGACTGAAGTGTCCAGGGATAGTTCTAAGTTTGTAGGTATACAGGCAAGAATCACAGGAAGAGAATTCATGAATGCCTTGCAGTTGGATATTAGTATCCAGCATGAAATTAAGCACATCTTCGTTATCAAGCCCACATTTGCTAAGTACACAGACATGGACGAAGTGTATCAGAGGTTGCTTAAAGTCACAGTGCCAGGTCACATCAGATGGGAAGAATTGTGCGATCTACTAGACTAAGCAGATGATTTGTTGCATCCAGTCAGTTGTCCTGTCAGCAGAGGTTGCGGAGACACCTCACCAACGACCTACCCCTGAAATTCATTATATAGTTGTAATGAGTTATCAAAGCAGTTTTGATTAGTTAAGGTAGTTAGTCTAAAAATAGTATGAGCACGTCCCGATCAGTTATGACGGGAGCGTATGTATTTTGTTTTAGAAATACTTCATTTTCCGATGTATTGAGGGTTGTTGATTTGCACACCCAATTGCTGTCAAGCTGTATCATTTTTGAAGAGACTCACCATTAATAAAGAAGAGGCATTTGACAGGATTCTTGCGTATGTTCACTGGTGATGTGATTCTCTGAGTTAATGTTTTCTTTCTCCGTATTTCATTGTGTTGTCTGAATCTAATCTTTACGAATAGCGTAATTTTGCAGGATTTATCTTTGATACCCTGTTTCCGATTCTAGAGATTTAAATGTTTATCTTCTAAATATCTTCAATTAAGAGATTCTTAAGTTCTTGTTAGTTGAAGTTATTTTCCCCATCTGTTCTTCCATTCATCATTTAAAATACGAAAAGATCCAGTGAATGTATTACCTCGCCTTGTGAAAAACTTCTTTGGCATTTCTGGTTATTTCTCAGAATTGATTAAACATTGATCCCATAGCCCAATGGATGTGTAGTTTGTCTCAACCAAATTTAAAAACCCTTTAAAACAAAACCAACGATTTCTTTAACTAGCCTAATATCTGAAAATAAAACAAAGCTAAATCATACAAAGAGATCCCTCTCAGGAGATGGAAGGGCTAGATCCCAGCTCGAAAGTGGTTGGTTAAGGTTACCTTAGTAGATTTCTTCTTTTTCAACCTCTAGGAAATTTACCGAGTGCTAACAGAAGGGACCTCGAATGGTTGTGTTAACTTCCATCGAGCCAGTACTGTACTGGTTTATACTTTCTCACACACCAAAGCAGCTCTCTGATCCTGGAATGGATTTCTCGTCAGATTAGTAGGTGGGGAGGCTCCTCAAGAGTTAATGAGGGGATGGGGGTGAATCACCCATTTGTAATAGCCCTCAGACCTGACCACGGACGGCAAAATTCATGCCACATGCAACCTTTTAGACATAAATTGGCAAGAGAGGAAATGTGGTAAGATAGAGAGCAGTGTGCGAGACGGGGATCGTGAAAGAGACTGGAGAAACCATAGAAACATAGAGAGTTCTGAATATCAGGAGAAGGAGAGTAACCTTCGCCTTGGATTGTTTTCCTATATCAGGAGAAGGAGAGTAACCTTCATCCTTGATTTTCAATTCAGCTGGAAATAGGAGACTGAACCTCAAAGCATCGTGGTATATCTCGGGGGTGGCTAGTGGTAATCCGTTTGGAGTCACTGAGCCTACGGTTGGGTGGAAACGAGCACCCCTCTCAGAAGTTGCATCATTCCTGGTATATTTGATAAGTTTTCTATAACTTGTATTTCAAACTAAATATCATGAATGCATGCTTGTATTTGTATGCCCATAATAATTCCTGTGTAGAATGATTGCCTGGTGTTTTAAACTAGAGATAATGGATGCATGTGTATGTTTGTATGTCACCGTTGGTTTATGTATAAATGGTTAAGTCTGGAAACCTTATGCATGGAAGGATATTTCTCTAAGTTCTTGTAGTCGTGGGAGCTTGAAGCCCCGAGAAGTTGAATTTATTGATTCAAGCTCAGGAGGGATGGCGAGCCCAAATTATAGAAGAGATAATACCCTATCATTTGGTAAAAAAATGATCGAAATCCTTTCGGGAATACCCCAGATCTGTCAAAACCGATGGATCTAGATAAGGAGTGCACGCGTTAACACCTCACCCCTTAAAGCCTTTGCAAGTAACAATGAGACTTGGGACCGTAGATCCAAGGATCTGACGGAGCCCTAATGACCATCGATCTTATCCTTTGTATGGGCAGGAGGGTAGCATTTCGCTGACTCGCGACTTGGAGTAGTCAAGCGTAGGACCGCATGAACTTTCGATTCACGAGATCATGACGTGATCATGGTCGTTGGATCTAGGGCATGGGAGGACCATTGGATCAGAACTTTCGTAGTTATCACCTATCGAGGGTTCGAAACTTGAGGGAATTTCCTTTCAATTCTGGAAGTTGCAAAGAGTCGAATGTCAAAGGCTTGTGCAAGCACCTGACCCATCCTTAAGTGGGGACTGCATGGTTGACAGGTGGCATGACAACAAGCGCCCATCGGATGGTGGGAATGGGTGATAGATGGTGTATACGTGTCACACTGGGGAAGATTCAACCCACTATTGACTTATAGTGGCTTGGGGTTTCACAGGATGAAGAAGATGCACCTTGATCGCTAAGGCCATGAAATGTCGAGAGTCGAGGTCTCGTGTGATAGGCAGTGGTGACACAGCTCGTGAGCATAGTATAGCGGGGCTGACAAGTGGCATGTGCGCATCACTTTCGCAGATTCCATGCAACATTGACTTCACGCGCCTCAGGGATTTGCGAAAGAGGAGCACGAGAACTCAACACCTCAATTGGCGAGGTTGCGAGTAGTGATAGTGTTTGGCCTAACCCACGGTTACATGTAGCAGGCACTAGTGAGGAGGGATCCATACCTGCATAGCATCTCGGGTATTGGTGTTTGGAGAAAGGGGAGCCGAGGGTCTTGATTCTCGACTCACGAGTTGCGAAAGGCACTTGCGCTAAGGCCAGCTTGTGATCATTTGGGGAAGTTTAAGGAAGGAGAGGGTCTGCGCTAGGCCCCATAGAAGTCTCGAGGATTCTATTCCTCGAAGGAAAAGACGAAAAATCTAAGTTGTTGTAGTGGGTGTGTGACACTATCTATGTTACTTGTTGAATCACATAAGCTCCTAACAAATGCATTCTAAACTTTCCTGGATGATGCATAAGCTTGTTTTCATAGAGTAGTACCGGATCTCCTACTTGAAACTTTTTTATGTTTAATGTGTCGATCATGCCTATCCTTCTCTCTTTATTTCTCAACATGTTGATAGAATCCTCTGACAAATCGATCCTCCTCAAGTTGTACTAATTGTTCCAACCTCTCCTCTATTTTGCCAGTGTTTGATATCTTTGTGATTGTTGCAATGCATAGGCTAGGAATAATAAACTCCATTGACATTACTTATTCTTTCCCATAGAACAACCTGAAAGTTGTTTGTCCTGTCAAATTCTTACTTGTATTCTTGTAAGCCCATAATATTGTAGGAACTCTTAAGTCCCAATCATCTCTCCCTACATTGAAAATATTTGTAAAGACATTCTCCAAGATCTTATTAAAATCTTCCATGGTTCCATTGGCATGAGGGCGATATTGGGTACCCTTTTGGTGATGATTATGGAACTCCTCTATCAATGTTGTAATTTTCTTGTTCAGAAAGTGTGTATCTTGATCACTAAGTAATATGTGCATACATACAAATCTTGTGACTACATTCTCTAACAGAAATCGTGCAGCAATCTCTGCAGTACAATCTATTACTAGGGTCACTTCTTCCCACCCTGTCAAATACTTCTTCATAGTGATGATGTATCTCACCCTTGATCTGCTTTATTGTGGGTTGATTGACCCCACAAAGTCTATGGCCCATTTCTCAAATGCTTGCAACATAGCATGTGGATTCAAAGGCATTTTGTCCCTCCCAGATGGCTTTCTCACTCTTAGGCATACATCGCATGACTGACAGTACTCCTTCACATCCTTTTGAAGTGTAGGCCACTAAATCCATGTGCACAAAATATTTTGTGAAGTTTCTCTCCTTGCATAATGTCCTCCAACAATTCCATCATGTGCTTCTTCGAGTATCATCGGCCTTTCATGCTCCAGCACACAGCGTCACAATATTCCATCTACACCCATCTTGTATAAATTCCCTGCAATCAACTGATAATATGTTTCTTTAACTACCAATTGTTTGTTTTGTGCTATAGTCATCTCGGATGGAGTCAGGCCTATGCTTAAAAATTGTACGATGTCCGAGAAGTAATCATCGACCATTCTAACTACAAATAACTATGCATCTAGGAAGTTGTCATCTAAATTACCTGGATCTTCTCCTGACAATATGTATGATAGATAATATGTTCCTTCATCCAACTTCCCTAGTTTCACTACAACCTCAAAGTCATATTCCTGAAATAATAATAGCCACCTCCATATTCTTCCCCCCAACATTGGCTAGTTGACTAAGTACTTTAATGCAAAATGGTCTGTATACATCTTAAACTGAGACCCTAGTAAATAATGCTTGAATTTATGTAGTGCATATACCAATGTCAATCCTTCCCATTCTATGGTTGTATAGTTCTTCTCTGTTATAGAGAGTTTCCTTCTTGCAAAAGCAATTAGGTGATCCATGTCTCCTTCCCCTGGTTGGGATAGTACTGCGCCAATTGTTATGGACGATGTCTCTAAATGTACATGGAAATCCTTAGTCCAATTTGGAAAAATTAAAATCAGCATGGTTACAAGTTTTTGTTTCATGGTGTCCAACCCCTTCTGATAGTCTTCATTCCATTGAAACTTCACTTCTTTCTTTAGTAACTTCTCCATCGATGTTTTGATCTGTGCATATCCCTTGATGAATTTACTATAATAACATGTATGACCCAACGTTTCCCTCATCTATCTGACTGATGTAGGTGGTTCTAACTCCAGAATGGTTGCAATCTTGGTTGGATCCACTAATAGTCCCCGTTTTCACACTACATGTTCTAACAAAATTCTAAATGGTGCGCAAAAAATACACTTCTTCAGGTTTAGTGAAATATCACACTTCCTTCATTGATCCAACATAAGCCTGAGAAATCTATATGATCCTTCAATACATTGAACATCATCCAGTCATCCAAGTAGACTTCAAACTCTGGCCCTTCTACAAATCATTCTCCTTTTGTCTCAGGTACTTGTACCTTCCTGGGATCCTCTTTGTCATATTCTTCCTTAGATACATTATATCACTCTATTATTTCACAGACAGTCATCTTCGCTCTGTGCACACTGCATACTGGTACCACCTCCATTATCTCTTATTTCGAGAAGATCTTCGTTCAAATATCATGTAGCGTTGCATCTATTAATGGATATTCATGTTTAAATGTAAACGTGATTCTGAATATCTGGATCAGTTCTTCCTATATTGATGTCTCCCTGTGCATTTCCAATTCTAAGTACCAATTCTTCATAGTTGTGTTTAGTGTGTGTATGAATTTGTGTGTCCACTCTGTTTCTAGTACTGAACTCCATAAATCCCTGCATTATTCCACATGAACCGATGGATCACTCTCCCATGTATACTTCTACGCATTTTTTTCTTCCTCGGTGCCAAACATTATTTACATTAGTTTATTTCACTACGACTAGTCTTTCATCTCCTCTCTGTGTGAAGCCCACCATCTGGCTGGAGTTTCTTTTAATACAACATCTAGTTCTAACATCATTTGTTGTTTAGGCACCTGCAACTCAAATGCTTTTACAAACATACTTATATCAGTTAATCCATCACCATAACTGGGTGGATCACATAGCTCTGTTCCAATCTAGCACAAGGGTCGAGTGATGTACGCACATCATTTGGTTGACACTTCATGCATCCTCTATTACCATTTCTCTATACCTTCTTCAGAATCCGACACAGATGAATTGATACTTTGCCAATTCATCACACAATCCACTGTCGGGTTGACATAATCCTCCATTCATGCAATCATGTTATTTAAATTGTTAATGTCCTTCCCTCTTGTTGGTTCTATGTATCTCTTTCCTTCTGATGGGTCCAAGGGTGAAGTAATTTTCAAATATCCAACTTCAAATATCATCTCCCTCCTCTTCAAGTTGATGATCGCTTGGTTATCAAAATCCCATTCCAGTCCCATCAGTGTTGGATATGGTTGATTGTCATCCACGATCTCAATGACTTCAAATTCTTCCACGTTGTGCACTCCATCTATGTTAACATGTACTCTTGTCAAATGACCAATCGAAACTATTTTGTGTTGATTCACGAGCCTTAGATAAATGGGAGACCATGCCAAATTGGGTTTTCCCATCAACTCCCATGTCTTCTTAGGTAATACATTCACGTCAAAACCTAATTCCAAGATAATATCATACACGTCATATTATCCAATATGCACATTGAATATGAATTCTTCATTGGTTCTCTTCTTGCGCAGTACTTGCTTGACCATCCTTTGTGTGAGAGGAGTTTCCCTTCCTCTTGTACAGTGATCAAGCATGTTTTATAATGTACTCAGTGCCAYGTCATCTTTTATTATCTCTACACAACTTCTCAGAAATTTTGTTAGCGAGCTTACCTTTCTCATTGAATTCTCTAGCATAGCATGATATTCTACACAAGGCGCAACTAATGTTGATGCTCCCCAATCCACTCTGAGTACTTATTTCCTTACCCTCTAATATGTATCCTTTTCTTCTTGGGGATCAAAGGATGGCATATGCCCTACTGACTTTCTTACCCATTGTTCAATCTGCTTTCCTTCATTTCTCCTATCAATCCTTGTTCTAGCTCCTTCACACGTAACAACTTATACTATGATTCCTTCATTGCATATTTCGGTTGATATCATCTACACATTATGATTTGAATTCTAGTTCTGGTTTCCTTTGTCCTACCACTTCGCAACTAGTTGGGGTCAGTCTTCTGTGGAGTGATTCAGTGCTCTGTAATATATGCATGTGGTACATGGATTTTGGAAGTCGCAGGCCAGATGTCCAGGTTGACTACAATTATAGCATATAATCAATCCTCTTCCTCCTTGACCAAAATTCCCTCTGCCTCAGCCTATTCCAAATTTTCCTATGTTCCCTTGATTGAAACCTCTTTTATTTTTGTATTGCGGACACCCTACTTTTGTTGCGTCATTTTCTTCCTAGATCTTGTACATATTTGATGTGCGCTCTCTCATTAAGTTGAACCCATGACAATCCTTCTCCTCGTGTCCTACAGATTTGCAAAAGATGCAAAACAAGTTCTTTGGCATACTCTGATAATTTTTTATTAGTGGAGACTCAGTTGGGTGATGGCCCCATTTCTTACATATCTCATAGTATCCTCCTCTTGGTAATGGATTCGGTGCTCCTATCACCAAATATTTCACAATTCTAGGAATTCGTCCTCGTGATGGCCTTCAATCCTACATTTTTTACACCATACTTGTTCTCATTTCTCCTTTCCCTTTGTTAGTTATTCCAGTTGAATTGTCAATGCATCCAACTGTGTCTGAACTTGCGCCATCCTCCACTGTCTCCTACTAGAGATGACTCCAATTTCATCGCAACTTCTAGCACCTTGGGCTGCACCGTAACCTTTTGTTGGATCAATGGTCTGTGAATGTGTGGTAGAAGCCCTGAAATAAACCATCCTTGGTGTTTTTGATCTGGGATCTGAAAAGTTAGTCTACCCATCACATCCTTAAATATTTGGTCGTAATCCCAAACCGACTTTGGTTGTACCTATTTGATCTCCTTCAGTTTTTTGATGTACTGTGACTCTGACTTTGGCTTCTTGAACTCCTTCAGCATTACTTGCTTAATCTCTGCCAAATTCATAGAATGTCCTATAGGTGTGGTGCTCTACAAATTCATATACCATACTAGAACATGACCTCTAAATGTTGTCGCTAACTGCACAATATTCACAACTTCATCCAGTATGTTCTTTGCGGCCCAAATTGTCTTGCAAAAAAAACAAGTTTTGTTTTGGGTCCTCTAACTGAATTCCTTGGAACTCGAGAAGCCTAAGAGTATTGTCTACCCTGGCCATGTTACTTCATGTAGTCCCTCCTCTTGTTCATGTTGGTTGACTTTGATTATGACTTTGCGCACTACTTCCACTACTCTGATTGCTACTACTCACTCCTCCTTGGCTAACTACAATTTATTTTGACAAATATTCAAATGTTATTCTTATTATGGTGACGCACATGGGGTCGTGGATTCGACACAGGATCATGTATGAGTAGGAATTGTTGGATCTTCTATTATTGGAATGGATTGGAACTCATCTTCTTCTCCTCCTAGGTATGGTACCTCCACGATTCGGACTAGTGCACAAGGTTCTCTCCCCTTCGGATCACTGCGCGGATCTCCTTTCTTAGCCCGAGTATTTTCCTCTTGTACCTCCTCCCTCTATGAAACTCTCCAAAATTGTATCCTTCCTCTAGTATATCCTCTTCTTTCATCCTCAGTCCCTCCCTGCCTATTTCATTGCTTCCTTCCTTCTCTCAGACAATCCTCCTATCATCCACTGATTCCCCTATGTGCTCGAACCCCTTAGAAATCATATTTCATTATCATCACGTTCTTTTCACAAAATATCATCTTTATCCATGTACCTAATGATTTCAATAACCTTCCACGTGAACCTTTGAAAATGTCTTTTTCTCCGACACTATATGATTGAATACAATCTACTGCAAACTCTGTAACATAACCTCCTAATATTCTATCCAACCAAAAATCAATTGCTTGAGTAGTTGGGTTACTTGCCAAATTCAGTTGTCTTACCAATTTCGGAGTCCAATTCCTTGACACTACAGTGTTGTACCTTCCAGTTTTCTCCACTAATATTTCTAGCCACTCCGTAAGAATAATTGGAAATTCGCCAAATAAAATTTCATGCAAATCTGTGAACACATACTTTTGCAGCTATTGATTGTCATTCATCCGAGGGTTTATTTTCTCTCGGCGTACAAACTCTCGTTCCTTCCTTTCTAACCATTATTATATCACCTTCTTAGTCAGCCTCCAAAACATCCCCTTAATCAAAAAAATTGGGTCCCAACAACCAACCATTTGTTTGCATTATTTTGTGCCTAGGTTGCAATACCCAAGGTTTGGTTTCTCTATGACCAACAAAACCCACCAGACACTGGCCCTTTTGGCATTACCTGCTTGTGCAGATGAAGTGTCACCTGAGGTATCTATTGGGATTGTGAGAACTAGGCTTCTATAGTAGTAAAGGAATGGGAGGAAATCATTCGATTCATTCTTCCTTATTATGTTTTGTGCATAAATTTGTTATGTTCAGTTATTAACCTACTCATGATTCAAATTCCTACACTTAGCATATTCTATATTACTGCATAGATTTGTTAATGTTACAGTCATGAACTTTGCACCATACTTAACTATCATATGAATCTATTCTATGATACATGCAAATAGTATTCATAATCAAACATAGAAAGAAAAATAACACAAGGTTCTATAACATCTCAGTATCATTCCGTTATTCATTCTTCTCATCCATCGAATGCTACATTCAAGAACTCTGGAACTTTGTATCAATCAACATATAACATATTATAACCTAACATATCCTAACTGTTAGAATATAGAAGATTGTGCTCGTTTTACCATTGACGATACCCTCATCACCCAACTACAGGCCGAAGCCACCCTCCGAGCACCTTGACCTTGACAGAGAAGAGAATCCTAGTAGCAATTGAATAGCCAAGAGAGGCTAATTCACCAAGCAAGAATAGAAACCAAGCTGATCAGATAATCCCACCCAGAGGCTAGCGCACACCTTCCCAGAAACTTACGCACAAGCTACTACTGCACCTGTGCAGATCCAGTTCTCTCTGCAACTGCTGAGATGTGAATAATGAGAACTGGTGCCCTGTATTTATAGTAGTCTGGGCAGTTTTACTGGGGCCGACTTCTCCTCCTGGGTACTAATAAATTCATATTAAATATATTTCTGCAGCCGACAACTTGTCTAGGGTTTCCTTTACTTCTTTGCTTCCTTCCGGAGTATTCTAATCTCGTCATAGGTCATAATAGAGGTCCATACCTCCTCAATCTACCATAATATTAACACTCCCTCATAGCTATGGAGGTATGGTCCTGAGCACAACAAACCATTCAACTGGTAGCAACATGAGCACCGTCATTATTATCCAACTGGATAATATCCTATGACAACTGGTACAATATTAATTGATAGAACACACCTATTTTATTGAAGGTAGTACGCAACTACTCAAACCATGACACATAGTCACAAACAATGGAACAAATCCACCACAATAGTATATCTCTATTGTCTGGAGACAAGCAGTCTCCATAACAATCATCTGGGCCAATCTTTCACTCACATCTGTGATTTCTGAAAGAATATCTGCCTCAAGAATAGTGGAACATATCCACCACAGTAGTTTACATCTACTATCATATAGTCTTCATAACAAACATCTCATAGCAACCTGCATAGAAACAATGTTATGATATAAATTGAATCATCTGGGCCAATATTTCACTCACGTCTGTGAGATACGAAAGAATATCTTCCCTCAGTATAGAACATCAACAATGAGCTATTTTCCCTATTCTTCTTAAGGAAGAAGGACTGTTTCTGATTTCTTAGCCTAGACCATTCCTCACCCTGGGCCATTCTTCCTACACTAATCAAAGTGCACCCTAGGTAGAATGTATAAACCCTAAGGAATGTTTGGACCATTCCCCACCCTGGGCCATTCCTCCTACACTAATAAAAGTGCACCCTGGAGAGAATGTATAAACCCTAAGGAATGTTTGTCCCTGATTGCTGAGACTGGACCATTCCCCACCCTGGGCCATTCCTCCTACACTAATCAAAGTGCACCCTGGAGAGAATGTATAACCCTAAGGAATGACTGTCCGGACCATTTACTCTATTAACCACAAGAGGAAAAGATTGTCCTGTATCAACCTCCAAAACAAACCATTCCTCATGTTAACCACAATGAGAAATCGTTGTCCGGCGAGGCGGGCCAGTCTTCTTGAGTAACCCTCAAGAAGAGAGACTTCCCTAGACCACTCCACATGTTAACCACAATGGGAATTCGTTGTCTATGATACATTAGCAATCATACTACCTCCCATGTTAACCAAAATGGGAAGTCATTGTCCATCAGAAATATCAATCCACTTTCCAAATAGGAAAGAATCTATCCAATCTGGATGAATTTTCAATTACAAAGATAAATAATATTTTCAGTGCTCCCTCCTAATCTGGAGAGTCATTTAAGTCACAAAAATAAATGTTTTCAAGAAAATTTTTCCGTACCTTCTCCTAGCTTGGAGAATCTTCCATTTCATCTTAAGAGAGTTATTTCCACGATCCCCATCTTCTCTCGGAAATATGCAAACTTAATTATGGATAGAGGTTTTGTCAGGATGTCTGTTGTCTACTCATCAGTGGGGATATACTCGAGATTTACCTCTCCTTCCTGGAATTTATCTTGAATAAAGTAGTATTTTATCTCAATGTGCTTCAACCTTTCATGAAACACTGGATGTTCTGATAATCTTATACAACTCTGATTATCACAATACATTATGGTCGATTCTGGAATCTGATCAAATAAATTGGAGATTAACTTCCTTAGCCATACTGATTTTGTGCATGCTTCACAAGATGCCATATACTCTACTTCTGTTGTACTAAGTGCGACAAAATTTTGTTTCCTGCTGCCCCAAGATATCATAGCGGAGCCCAAGATGAAACACATACCTGAAGTACTCTTTCTGTCTTCTGCACTTCCTGCTCAATCAGAGTCTATGAATCCATGAAGTTGGATATCACTGGATGCGGTATATCTCAAGCCATAGTTTATTGTCCCACAAATATATCTTAGGACATGATTTGCAGCTATCCAATGCTCTTGTCTAGGTTCCACCTGGAACTGACTTAATGTATTTACAGCAAAGCAAATATATGGTCAAGTATTTACTAAATACATCAATGATCCAATTAGTTGTCGATATAGAGATGGATCTACTGGATCGGAATCTGGGAATTTCACTTTTCTTATATCTGCATTCATAGGAGTGTCCATGGACTTACAGTCCATCATTCCAAATTTTTGAAGGATCTTTATTGCGTACTTTCCTTGTCCAAGGAATACTTCACAACGCTTCTGCCATACTTCTAGTCCCAAGTAGTAATGCATGAGACCTAGATCTTTCATATCAAATTCAGAGGCTAATTCCTTCTTGCACTGGATAATTAGATATTCTTCACCTATTATGAATA
>JZKD02S0945789.1:60629-74907 GCA_000966675.3 Picea glauca | reverse complement strand
CGGGTGAATGGTATGTTTTTGTGCTCAAGACCATTACCTGTAATACCTCCCTAGCTAGGAGGGAGTGTTGATATTATGGTAGTTGCAGGAGGTATTTACCTCCACGTGTGAACCTAACGAGAATAGAAGACTTTGGGAAGCAAGAGAAACCCTAATGAGTTGGCTAATAACCCTAGAAGACTTGTCGGCTCAAGAAGATAATATGTATTAGGTTATTAGCCTCCAAGAGAAGAAGTCAGCCAGAAGAATTAATATATACTGAACAGACAGGTACCGGAAGGAGAAGTCGGCCCCAGTAACTTTGCTAGAACCACTATAAATATAGGGCGCCAGTCTCTCATTTGACACATCTCAGCAGTTGCAGAGAGCCAGTTTTGCGCAGTGTAGTTGCAGTTTTGTGCGCAAGTTTGGAGGAGAGATGATGCTGCAGCTAGCAGTTACGTTTTGGCTTGGACTATCTCTTGGCTAGGTTTTGGACTATCTGATCAGCTCTTGTTGATGCGCTATCCTTGGGGAAAGGTGCGCTACCCTTTGTATGGCTATCTAGCCTAGGTTTTGCTTCCAGAATGACTCTCTATCAAGGTTAAGGTGCTCGGAGGGTGGCTTCAGCCTATGGTTGGGTGACAAGGGTATTGTCAATGGTTAAACGAGCACACATCCTTCATATTCTAACACAAGGGAAGTACGCAGTGGAGATCCTCGGGAGATTCAAGATGGAGGACCGTAAAATGATGGCTACACCTATGGTTTCCGATCTAAAGAAGGTTGTCACTTCAAATTCAGAGTGGATCTCAAGATATACAGGAAGTTGATAGTGTCCTTGATGTATTCAGTCAACTCCAAGCCAAATATATGTTTTGTTGTTAACACCTTGATTCAATTCATGGTGGAGCCAAGGCAAGTACATTGGATAGAAGCAAAGCATGTGCCCAAGTACTTGAGAGGTACAGTGGAGTATGGATTGAGGTATCTTGGAGGTGATGGAGTGACACTGCAAGGATATTCATACTCAAATTGGGCAGGGAGTGCAGTAGAAAGAAAAAGTCTTTATTGGTATTCCCATTGCATATGCAACATTTATGTTGATACAAATCATTGGATACATCAGCTTCTGCCCACACTTTGAAATGGAAAATTACTTAATTAATATCATTTTCGAATTTGTCTTTATCTCCTTTGAAAGTTTCAATCCATGTTAGACAAGAATTGATATGAGCATACAATCCTTTCTAAATTTCTCGAGAATATCATTTAGGTACCTTTCCTCGTTCAAGAATATTGTCTTGGATTATAGGGAGAACATACTTTTATATCTCTTTTTGATGCACATGTGGCAATTTTGTTTAAAGATCCTGGATGGTTTTGCTAGTAGTCCCTACATAGCGAACTATTTTTTTTATAAAATGCCCACCATGTACACTATTTGTTCATATTAATAGTTAGAGGCATTTTATTCAAAAAACATGTTGACTTGTTTTTCATATCCTTTGTTATCTAGGTATTTCATCTCAAACTATGACTCCAACACCTACTCCATTTTAACAAGAAAATTTACAATCAAACTTTTCAGCGAAAAATCATCAATATAAAGGGAAACAATTATGGTTTCATCCTTAATTTCTCTCTAGTAGATGCTAGGACTTGTATCATTATGTTGAAAACCAACATGAAGCACCATAAACAAACTTTTTATACCATTTCCTTGGTCACTACTTCAAGCCATAAAATGAAGTTTTGTGAAACCTACACACAAGTTGCTCTTCTCCCATCAACCTTATAGCCCTCATGTTGTTCCATATAAATTTCCTTCTCAATCTAGTCTTAATATCCATCTAGTGAACCTCTCAATGAAACCATGTCATAGAACAAAATCCTAGCCAAAGTCCTCTTCTCCACCAAAGAGAGTTTCTTGATAATTGATTCCTTCCACCTAAAAGTATTCTTTCTCCACCATTTTGGCTTTGTATCTTTCCACAAAAGTCATATAATTTGTATTTCCTTTTCAACACCGAGATGCAAATCACTATGTTTTGACCTTCAAGCAATGGAGTTAATTACCATGTGTGATTATGCATAAAGGATTCAAATTCCTCTTCCAATTCTTTCCTCCACTCCACAAAATCATCCATACCTTCTTGTTGCTTCCACCGAAGTAGGCTCATTTGAATTGGTTAACAAAGCATAATAACTTAATAGATCCAAAAGTTGACAGAACTGCACATATGTCCTCCAGTGTTCCCACATAGATCCATTGATTGGTTTCTCCAACTCAAAATTTAATGAATCTCTTTTGATGATTCCCTATCTTAAAGAATAATAACTAGTGTCCTAGTGTTACTTGACTTATACTCCAACATAGAGCCTCTATAGCTAAACTTGTATCCTTTGTTCTCAATTCAAACTTGGGACTTGACAACCAACCCTTTAGTCCTTCACAAACCATTGCATCACGACTTTCTATCATCATCTGTGTCCTTAGATCCTCTAATTCATGACCCATTGCACCTACACCAATAGTCAATTAGAATGCATCCTAAACTTTTCTTGTCCAATTTTGGCCACTCCTTCAATACCATTACATAGACATCACATTTAAAATCCTTAGATGTGCCACCAAAGGCTTACAAGTGGTCCATGCTTCCTCAAGAGTTGCATCATGTGGAGCTCAATTCAAAACCATTCAATGTGATTTTCATTAGTTATCAAACATTCATGTGCATCAAGTTGAGGGATCCTTTGGCCTACTTATTCATCCAACCTTGAAATTTTGCTATAATCTACTTTCTTAGTGATCAACTTTAAAAAAATCAAAAGCATAACCTAGTCCAAGTATGTTGATTCCTCACACATTAAGATTTAGACTCATCCTACAGATTTCAAGTCCCAATGTGTCTAAGCCTACTGCACCAACATCATAATTTCACCACTATAGATCCTCTATCTTAACCTAGAATCTATCAAGCGTCAAGATGGATCAAAAAAGGTTTTCAATTCCAAATATTTGATTCCTCTCAGAGCATGATAGATTTAGGGTTAAGATGGATTTACACTAATTCTGTCTCTATTCATGCCATTGTTTTATTTTTTCAAGGAAGACTTCATGAGGAAACCCCTAGGCAATTCCACACATTTCATGGATTGTACAAAATGTAAACTCATCGATGTTGATTATGATGTGTCCCTTGGTACAAACATCAAGTAAAGCACACAACGGAAATAACCAGCCCAAGGGATCAACTTCAAGGCCTCCTACATGAAGCTCAAAGCACTCAACCACTCAAGCTAACCCATCTAGCTATGTCATTGTTATATATATGTGTGTGAGTGATTTTGTATTAATATTAATGTATTAAGTCAACTTTTCATACTTTTTTTTTAATTTATTTATTTTAACTATTATATTTGTTCTATTTATGCGACATCAATGCTATGTTACATTACACATCTCCCCCACACTAAACTGCAAAAAACGCCTTTCAATGCAGCCACCCAAATTGTTTCTCCAAATGCATCTGAAATTGACCTCCACTAGCATATCATTGTTATTCTTACCATACAAAGTTTCATGCCAAACTTCTTCCGCAAAGTCCTTGTCATCCTTTTGCAATAAGTAGTCGCTCTTCTTGAACACAGCATGTATCCCAATGCAATCATTTGGCATTGACAACATTCGAAACCAAGGATGTTCTTCGAAAAAGTCAATAATACTTCATACATTGAACCATTTTCTTCGAGGGAAAGCACTTCTGTTTTATGCAGAAGTAAAGCGCCGGATTAAAAAACAGATAGAAGAATGCACTTCATAGAAAACAAAGGTGTTTTTCTCAAATTATGAGCTGTATAACTGTGAATACTTAATAAATTATGGAGTCAGTGACGAAGAATTTCAGAACTGCAAATTCACTATTTCAAAATAAAAATTTGCTCAAACCAAAACCAGAGAAAAGATCAACTAAAACTTGCCCAAATAGGTCACATGAACAATGAAAATACAGTTTTCTTCATGAGATATAGCGAAATCTGAATGTATGGCGTTATAAAGACATTCATTTAAAGAATGAAGTAATGGAAAATAGAAGTCAGGCGAACAACGGAAATACAGTTTAGTAAGATACAGAAAAATCTTAATATACGGTGTTATAGAGAGAGTCATAAAACATGAAGCATACAAACAGCTTAACTGCTACATTGCCCAAAAACATGAAGCATACAAACAGCTTAACTGCTGCTGAACACCAAGCAAAACAGCTCCACACCCATTCTATCATCAATGTTCACTGACAAGCTCTCAGATGCAGTTTATATGTTTGGGAAAAGCTAAGAGGATTTGTGCTCATTAACAGTCAAGTAATAGTTACCCGAGACTCTTTTTCCAAGACCTATAGAAAATACATAGAAGTCACGCAAACAATGGAAATACAGTTCTTAATGAGATACAGAAAAATCTTAATCTACGACGTTATAGAGATGTTCATAAAAAGGTTGTAGTAAAGATGGAAAATGCTACATTCCCCAAAAACATGAAGCATTCAAACAGCAACTGCTTCTGTACACCAGGCAAAAAAGCTCCACACCCATTCTATCATCAATGTCCATTAACTAGCTCTCAGACACGATTAAGAGGATTTTGGCTCATTAATAGTCGAGTAATAGTTACTCGAGACTCTTTTTTCAAAGACTTTTTACCTGTGGACATGTTTCCTTAACCAAAAGACCAAACCAGGATCTTCAGCAAGGTAGTCACGTCACTGTTATCTTACGCATTTGACACTAACCTGTTACTAAATATTTGACATTCAACATAAGAACAGCAGTGCGTTAGGGAAAAATAAATAGACAACCATGAAATTCATGAACAAGTAAATGAAAACTGCCTGACTACAGCATGCTGCCAATGCAAACATGGGCTTTTAAAACGATACAGTAACACTAAATTGCTAGTATTCATATAAGGCCCACATAAGACAGCTTCTTACAAATTCCATCATTTCAAGAGCTTTTAGATGCAGCTTCTATGCAATTTGCATAATAAAAGCATACAGACTTCTCATGAGCTACTCCATCATTTAAACTTCCAGTCACCAAATATTTGGTACATAGCAGGGACTACAAAAACTAAAAGAAATGAATAACATTACCACCCGGAAGGCATCTGACACCTGGAATCCTTAAGAATCAAAAGTACAACTGGATTGTACAACCATTCAAGTTTAAAGTATGTATGCACAAATTTCATAATCTGTCTTCAATAAGCTTTATAAAGACCTAACAGTGGTTTCTCCCTTTCTTCCATTCTTTTCTTTGCCGCTTCTCTAGCTGCAATAGCAGCGGCTTCTTCACTTGATACATGGCCAGTCTTCTCTTCCCTCTTCCTCTTGGCAACCTGTAATGAAGATGGAGCTCCCTTAGAAGAGCTTCTTGGTACCTTAGAAGCTGGAAGTACTGGACCTGGAGGTGGAGCACTTTCACTCTTTGTTGAAACACTATTTTGAGTTGTATTAATTTTAACTTTGGATATAGCAGTCTGAGGAGTTGAGATATTAGCAGATGCTGCCTGTTTGGTACCAACTCCATTTTGATTGGATAAATGTAAGCTTTTGGAACCAATATCTGTTGTGGAAACTTGAGACGATTTGAAGGCCACTTCCTGTGTCACCCATTTTCCTGTTTTGAACAGAATGTGATGTCAGAGCAGTTATGAACATTGTGTAATCCATGTATTGAGTATTGTGACAGTCCTCAACCACAACATGTTTCTCATAAACAATCATACCTATTATATCACTATAGTAAAGGCAAGAGTTTGGGTCATAATAATATTTTGTATCCGCATTGAAATAATAACTCGAAGATTCATCATATTCCCATTCTGTCAATCACAAAAGAGACAAATCTAATAGAGTTAAAATTTCTATGGCACTGGAGCAAATGTTCGACACTGGAATGATCATTACTTAGCCACATTTATGGGTTATGAATTCCTCACCAGCTGCCTTGCTCTCTGATGCACTTCCAGGTCTGTGCTCAACAGCTAATGAATATGCAGATGAAGCTGGTGTCTTTCTGTCATATCTCAGAGTAGATTTTGAAATGTTATATTGATCTTCTGCAGGTGTAACTTTAGTCTCTCGAATAGCTGCAAGGTCTTTCTCATAACTCTTCTTAGCTTTCTGAAATTTAATTCAAATCTCATTAGTTGAAGTCTTGAAGACTAGAAACATTCATTTTCCAGATCAGAAAAAGAATAGAAGACTATTAATTTTCAAACATGGAGAAGTTCTGCTCCATATAACTTACAAGTTACATCTCAAAGAAAAACCGAACTGTTCATTTAATGATATTTGCAAAAATATAAAAGAAGCAGAGGCCAGTTAAGCATTCATTTGGCTTCAATTTGAGAAAATAGGAAGAGATAGTAATGAAATATTAGTGGGCCAACAAGAACAAATTAGTATCATAGCATGTACATGGAAATACGATGATACTTATAAACAAACTGTTGAATCTGCTCGGGAATGTATGGGAAACATTTCCCAGACATTTCCAAGCCAGAATAATTTCCTCTACAGAAACAAGTGCTATGTCAGACATTTGGTTACATAAAGGAAAATTTTATTGAAATCCTGCTTTTGAAGATATATAGATTGGGGGGATTAATATAGTTTAAGAAAAAGATGTCAACTTCTGTTGCTAAGGAGAAAAGACACAGCATGAGCGTACACAAGCACACAGAACTTTTACAAGAGGAACAAAGTGGGGTGATTTGGCAGGACCAAACTAAAAATGTGTCACTTGATGAAACCTGGCTAACAGACCATTAGCTGCATGTTGCAACTTGCAACACAGTCTTTGCAGTTATCACATGTATTCTAACAGTGGACGAGTGCATGTATGATGTGCATGATGTATTTTCAAACTTTCAGAAAAGTTCTCAACAGAACAGAGGCTATACATTATGAGAGTCGAGACACATCAATTGTGCATACATGCAGTTAAAGATGGGGCTGTAACACTGTAAGCATTCTTTCCTGCACTTTTCAAAAGAAAAATGCTCAACTGAATTGGATGACTGCAAACCCATTATTTGAGAGCTAACAGTGGACGAGTGGACGTGCATGTTGAATTTTCAAACTTTCAGAAAAGTTCTCAACAGAACATAGACTATACATTAGAGAGAGTTCTGCTTGCTTCCAGCGATATATGAATCAACACCAAATAAAAACTATTGAATAATCTTACAGCTTCAATCTGTGCAAGAGCTTTGATAGCCTGCTCTTTTTCCTTCTCCTTCGCAGCATTCTCTTTCCTAATAGCAGCTAGCTTTTTAGTAACATTGTCCTTGTGACGTTGGCCTTGTTCATGTGTCCGTATGCTTAGAGGATTGTTGGCTATGAATATCTTGCATTGGTCACACCACTTGTTCCCTTGGCTCACCCAGTACTGCAAGAACAAATATATCATTAAATATTGATAATTAAAAATCTCGTGCACTGGTTAAATAAAGTGGCAAACAATTAGAATATGAAAAAGTGAACCTGATTGATGCGATATTTTAATAGAGAGCAAGGAAGAGCAGGACAGAGACAGGCTGTAATCTAACTTCAATGGTTTATATGTTTTAGGCTATCCACAGGTTCATTTTATCAAATATTATTTTCCCCGGGGCCTGATTTTATAACAAGAGTTTAAGTTTTATCATGTGTATTTAATATCTGTTTTCAGCACATCTAAAGGTGATTAAAATCTTTGTTCCGTAGCTATTTTGTAAAACATATTCCTTGGCTCTGCTGCTTAAGGCAGGTTAAGGCTTAAGCATCATGCATGTGAAAATAGTTTGACTTGTTTCAGTTTATATTAGGCAGCACGCAATGTCAGTCTTTTCCACATACAGAATACTCTGTTGACCAATGTACAGGAAAACCTCAAGGACTATCAATAAGGACAGTTAATAAGTAATATTGAGGAATAGTTGTCCATGTGGCATGAAGCAATGGGTTATATAATGATTATGCAAAATGAATTTATGGGATCCTAAAAGAAATAGTATTTTGATTTAAATGTTAACTGTTAAATGAGCAAAGTCTTTTTCTTGAGTTGGCGATACAATACCTTTTTTGGGGAGAAGATGCTTAGTAGACACAAATAAAATCCTAGCAAGATTACAGTTAGAGAAAGTATTTCCTATCAGAAAGAAGTCCATTACTGCAGTGGTAGCACCATGGTCATGTATACTTTAATGGAAAAAACGGGTAAATCATATGCAAACACTTAAACAACTCTCCCATATTCCTTATGCTCCAAAAATTCCAAACTCGTGGTCTACCAGAGCACAAAAATGTGCAATACATCAAGCGAGTTCCATGACAACCACCATTGCAATACAAACAGACTTGACAATAACAATACCCAACACATTTGGATACCTAACAATAGAGCCTATACAGTTTCGTATACTGACTAATGCTAAAAGCCATCCCGGCTTATTCCAAGTATGGTAAACTCAGCTGCAAAGTACCCTGACTTTACTTAAATTTAAAAGAAAAAACTGAGTGTAACCTACCCGGGTCAAAGTTACCCTAACCTAATGAAAAGAATATTATGGCAATTACAAATTCCGATGACTTTTAGATTAAATCTTCGTCCCAAATTGGGTTCCTACGATTCCGGGAATGAAAAGGTTCACTTTTTCCAGGAAAAAAACAGATATCTCTGTGAAATTGTCAATAGTTATAGATATTTCCATGACTATTCTGAATTCAGATATTAATTAATTTAGGGCACGATGAGATCTATGAGTATAGACATAATCCGATTGATTTAATATTCTGCAGAATTTTCTTGCAGTTGTTAGTTGTTATTGCATCAATCCAGCATTTAATTTGTTCAGATATGTAGATGTGTATCCTATACATCGGGTGTGATCCCGTGATTCCAATGAGATCGAACTTCGATCTGAAACACTGAAAAATGCCACCCACTAACAAATAGACCAAAACCGTTTTGTTCCATTCAAACTCAATAAAAGCAGAAGCCCTAGAACAATAGCAGAGGGAATTTTTTTGAAATGAACAGTAATTTGTTTTTTTTCTGGAACATAAACCCGCATTCTATAATAAAAAATTGATGCAGTAGAACAATACCCAAGTCCTAAAATGCTTTGTAACTACGGAGAAAACGCCATGAAACATATTCCACAATGAATTAAAACCGTGGAGAAGGAAAACTCACCTCTGTCATGGTTGCTTGCAAGTATAGATCGAGGAATTGCAAACTGCATATATTTTAGGCCCCGCTGGATGTACAAGAAATCTCAAATGAACTTCTGCGTAAAAAATAGCGTTATCGCCATTACCATTCCGTTAAAGTGGAGAAGCCTTCAAACAGAGGAGGATATTTTCCATAGAGAAGATGGTCTCTGCGTCAGGGAAGGGCATGACTAGCTCCCAATCAGAAAATGAAGTACACTGTTGCTGTGCTCATGTATATGTATAAATATGAGGAACAAGGATCCAGTCGGCTTGAAAAGGTATGTGAAATGTTCAGATGATTTTCTGATTGTTTCGTCAATCGAATGAAATTTTGTTGCAATTCTGATTTCGAAATTTTTAATACAAGACGAAGGTGGAGCAATAAATATTCATCTTTTTACCAATTAATTAATATTTCAGTAAGGTATTATTTTAGTAAGGCTTTTTTTCACATGGAAAATTGGCGCTCACCCATACTTCCATCCTCACGACACAAGACTTATCTCGATATATATTAGAGATATATATCATTTACATTCACTGTATCCAGTCTAGCACAGCAGCCATTACAAATTTTGTCCCGGAGACCCAGCAGAGTTTGACCTCGAGACCTCCTCCCAACACTTGGAGGAAGGTCCTGTCTTTACCAATCGCGCTGGACTCACGACACAAGACTTACTTGAACTGGTGACCTCCCCCATATACCGAAGGAGTAGGGCACGTCAAACCAATTGTGTTATCCTATAACCACACTCTTTTGGTATCCTATAAGGTTTATTATACCAAAGGAGTGTGGGTACATCTGTCGTGTGCTATTCTATAAGGTTTATTATACCAAAAGCTTATTCTATTATAAGACTTATTATACCAAAAGCTTATTATACCAAAGGAGTGTGGGTACGTCTCACCAACTTTGCTATCCTATAAAACTTTTTTTCTATAGCTGATTGTTATCTTTTGCATTTTAAAAATGCTTCTTCATTTTTTAACTTCCACAAAAAACTTATGTTTTTTTAGATTTTTTTTTTTGTACATAGGTGTTGTTGTATGTACTTCGTCCGATCCTCAATAAGGACTATTTTTTGCAAATATCATTGCAAAAAGGATTAAAAAAAACTTTTGATGTTGTATGTTGTTAATCCAAAAAAGGTTGATGCATATATTCATATGTTTGATCATTTTGATGTTTGATTACTTTCCATTGGCCCATAGCCAAATTAATCCCCTCTTTCGACCGTTGGTCCGCTTCTTTATTATTTTCTCTGTAGACATGTTGACAAACAAAAGTGTCAAAAGAGGTCTATAAACGTGCAATGTCTTCCACTAAGGCAACAAGTCTTGTGTTTAAGCATCTTTGGGTGTATTTTATCTAGTTTATGACATTTAAGGAGTCCCCATAAAGTTTTAAAGAGTGACATTCATTTTCAATGGCGAAGGCAATGAGTAGTTTAAGGCTCAAAAGTTCTGCAAAGTTGTTTGTTCCTAGCCCAATACCAAAGGTCAGAGTAAAGTAGTGTGAAGCTGAAAGAAAGAGGAGGCCTCCTCCTCCACAAATGTTTTGTTGAGAAGCTCCATCGAAAAAGCCCCAGGGGAAGATTTGTTGATCTCAATCTCTTGTGGTTGTCTATTAGGGAGTCTTGGGTTCTGTGAGGGAAAGGAGGACAATAGAGCTACACATTTGGTTGATGTGATTTCTGGAGACGCTGGGACTCCCTTGAAGATGAAAGAATTCCAAGCGAGCCAAACACCGCAGAAGACCAATAAAGGAAGTGCTATTATTCGTTTGAAAGCTCTTGGTTTCCACCAAGATACCCAAGAGTGTTCCAAGTCTCAGCCTTCCCAAACACATTGCAAATCTATCAGTCTAGAGACTTCAGTCCAAACTTTGGTAATAAAACTACACTTTAGAAAGAGATGTAAAGTATTCTCTCCTTCAGATTTGCAAAGAGGGCACCAACCAGGGCCAAAGAAATTTCTCTTTTGAAGGTTATCCCAAGTCAGAACTTTATTGAGCAGGACATTCCACATAAACAATCTTGTATTTGCAGGACTTTTGATCTTCCACGGTTTTCTCCACCACCAAACAAGCTCTTTGAGGCCTAAATATGAGTTATATTTTAGATAACCCAGTTTTAGAGAATAAATCCCCGAGGGAGCTGAGTCCCAAATCAATTCGTCCTCGTAATCCCTGAGTCTTATATGAGAGGACTTTAAATAAAAAATGTATATTTCTAGTTCTAGTGTTTCTTCTTCACTTAAACCCAACCTATTTACATCCATCCATCCCTGTGACCAAAGGGTGGAGCGACTAGGGTCCACCAGGTTATTTAAATGAGCATAACTCAAAGTATGTAGATGCTGTATTAACTTCTCTGAAAGTATATGTTTACCTTCACTCCCTGGCCAAGGGTCTTTCCCTACTCTAAACCAGTGTTTGTTACCGAGCTTCCAAGCTAAAACCATTTTCTATTATCGGGAAAGCGTTTAAAATTGCTTTCCAAATCACCGAGGCCCCCTTTTTGGATTTTTGTTGACTTCTGATCCAAAACTCCAAGGGAACCGGTTCAATATATTTTTGAATAACAATCTTTGTCCAAAGACTCATAGTGTTTATAATACGCCATCCCCCCTTGGACGCCAGTGCTTTGGAAAAGAGGAAAATATTTTTTAGGCCCCAGCCTCCCATTGCCTTTGGAACAACAATTTTATCCTAGTGGACCCAAGGAATTGCATGAGCTTCCTTTTTACCGCTCCAAAGGAATTTTGAGGTGAGTTTTCTTGTTGCTTCAAAAATTCCTTTAGGGATCCGAGAGAGGGACATCCAATAAACCGGGATGAATTCCAAAAATGATTTCACCAGTACCAGTCTCCCTACGCGTGAAAGCCACTGATGACTCCAAGTATTTAGTCTTTTGTTCATTTTCTTCAAAAGCCACTTCCAATCCTCTTTCCTGTAATCATTGGGTTTTAGTAGAAAACCCAAGTACTTTAGTCCATCATCTAAAGTCTTCTTTTAAAAAGGGAAATGAAGCATAAGGGCTTACTCTTCTTCTTCAGATAAAAGATGTGTAGAGAGCGACGATTTCCTGTCATTGATTTGCATCCATGTTTCTTTGGAGAAAAGAGAAAGAACATTCCTTGAGACCTCAGCCTCCCTTCGAGATCCTCCACTGAATATTGAAACATTGTCCACAAAGAGTAGGTGAGTGAGATACATGACATGTGAAATTTTGATTCCAGAGAAAGTGTTTGCACTCTTTGCTTGTGAGATTGCTCTGTTGAGTCCTTCCGCTGTTAAGAGGAAGAGAAGTGGTGATAAGGGTCACCCTTGTCTGAGACCCTTTCTGAGGAAAAGAAGGAAGATGCTGAGCCATTTATTAGGACAACAAAAGAGGCCGATGATCCAGATCATTTTCGGCAAGAAATGAGAGCGGAGATGTAATAAAGAAATGCACAGAGATATCGTGAATATCCAATAATATAACATAAATGTATTAGATATGCAACCATAAACACAGAGATACAATATTACACAATTTCTATTAATGAAAGAAATGTACAGAGACTGTAAAAGTACAGAGTGAAAGACTCGCTAGAATGGTGGCATCTTATATCTAAGAAGAGATGTGACGGCTACTCGCATTCACAAGAAGATAGTTACAATGAGGATCTGAAGGCCTTTTTACAATAAAAAGGAATGTCAAAAACCCTATACATCCAAAAACCCAACCCTAGGAGATGAAGCGCCAAAAGTCACGTGGGCCCTGTTTGGGTAAGTTGGTACATCAACTTCTTGGGGTCATAACTTTTGCATACGATCTTCATTTTAGGCGTACGATAGCCTGTTGGAAATATCTATATGAGGACTACAACTGATGACAAAAATTTCATGATGAAAATTTTCAATTGCAAGATACCCAAACAAACGTCGTTTAGGGCCTCAAAACGACTCCGGAAGTTCAGGACCCGAAAAATTGCCAAAAATAGTAAATTACCAAAATTGCCAGAAAACTGTTTTGAGACAGTTGGAAAAGGTGGGTGGCCACCGATATCCACCTGGATCAATCCTCCCTCCTTAGTAAGCAATGGCCTCCATTGCGTTGAGTGCCCGGGGGAGAGGAAAATCGTTCGTTGAATCTGCATCTTGATGAGTTGCTTGCCTTGTTGGGGAAGTTGCGTTGCTTAGCTTGTTGAAGGTTGTCACAAACATGTGGTTGGAAGGGTTGGACCTTTTTAACCAGTCTGGCTATATGAGGTGCCTATGTGTAGAAGGAATATTTACACTTTGCTGCAATCTTGTCGACCTACTAATGTTGGATAGAAGTTGCTTGGGCCGAGGTTGTAGTGGTTGCAGTATCCTTCTATTCACCCTTTGAATAGATTGTGAAGAAGTTGAATTTTGTAGTATGAGATACTACCTTGAGGCCCTGTTTAGGTGGGACAGTAGTTGGAACTACCTCTGGTATTTTGTAGAGATGACCCCCAAAAGTAACAATGACACTACGGGGTCGAGACTCTTAAACAACATTGCACTTCCACATATATGGTTGGCCTAAGAGAACATCACAAATATCCAATGGGGAAACATCACATAATACCTCATCCTTGAAGGGATGGATGTCGTATGACAATCGACATTGTTGGCTGACACGAAGATCTCGTCCTTGGCGAAGCCACCCGATGTTGTATGGTTGCGAGTGTGGTGTTGTCGACAATCCCAATCGTTTGACGACCTCTACTGAGATGAGGTTCTTCTAGCTTCTGCTATCATTAATAAAATGCAGCAGGGTCCCCTTTACCCACATTTGTGAATGAAAAAGGCGCTCCCCCTCTTCAGGATTTGTTGGTTCTTCTGGTTGAATTGTTGTGGTCGCGACAATAGTAGTGGGGTCTGCGTCGATGATCTATCTTTTACCAGTATTTTCATAATCAGATTATGAATTAGGGTTCGGCTCCTTGTCTTTGATCTCGGCCACCAATGACTGTTTTGAGTGACATTCATCGGTGTTGTGCCAGGGGATTTTGTGGAA
>JZKD02S0945789.1:23386-34892 GCA_000966675.3 Picea glauca | reverse complement strand
ATTTTACAAACTTAGCCCGATTTATCCCACATGCATCATGTGAATTGTTCTCCTCTCTCTCTCTCATATATAATTCAGGTGAAGGAGGCCCTTTAAGCATGCAATGGAGTGTGATGTAAATATTCTTGTGAATGAAGCGTAGCCAACATCTCTTTCTTTTTAGAGATAAGCTACCTCATTTTTCCAGTTTGTGTTCTATAATGTTTTTCTATCTTATTCAACAATAGAAGTTGGGTTTCATTGTATTTCTGTTTTCGCTTCTATATTTTTTTGTATTCATTTTTATATCTCAGTTATATTTATGCTTCATGTCATTCTCAAAATAATTCGTATCAATGGTGGTGCAGGAAAAGAAGCAAGGAGGGATTAGGATTTGTGTATATTTGAGAAAATTGAATGATGCTTGCCTACATGATTATTTTCCTACCCCATTTACAGATGAAGTACTAGAAAATGTTGGAGGTCAAGAAGCTCATCCATTCACAGATGGCATCTCAGGATATCATCAGATAAGGATTGCACTTGAATATAGACACATGAAAACATTTTCTACAGAGTGGGGAACATTTCAGTATACAATTATGCCATTTGGATTGAAGAATGCACCAACCATTTTTTCAAGGGTAGTAGTAGCAACTTTTAAGGACTTCACTCATAAGTTTCTGGAGGCTTACTTGGATGATTGGACATTGTTCAGTTTGTTGAAGGATCATGTTGAAGTATTAAGGTTGATGTTAGAAAGATGCAAACAATGTCAAATATCGTTGAATATCAAGAAATGTGTTTTCAACGCACCTTTTGGGATTTTGTTAAGACATGTGGTGTGTAAATAGGGTCTGCTGGTTGATCCTGCTAGAATTGTTGTCATATTTAACTTACCACCACCAAAGTTAGTTCCAGTTGAAGAGTACATTGGGCCATACAAGACATTACATGAATTTCATAAGAGGATATGCACATATCACTGCGCCAATGGAGAAGTTGTTGAAGAAAGACACTAAGTATCAATGGAATGATGAATGCCAACATAGTATGGATATTTTAAAGGAGAATATGGTTACTGCATCGATTTTAGTGTTTCCATATTGGGATAAGGAATTTCATGTGCATGTGGATGCATCTGAAATAACCTTATGAGCAATATTAACCCAACTAGGAGAAGGTGATATTGATCACCCTATTGAGTTTGCAAGCATACAGTTTTCAGATTCATAACAAAACTATAACACTACAGAAAGGGAATGAATAGCTATGGTGTGTGATTTGCAGAAATACAAACATTACTTGTTAGAGAAACATTTCAAGATGCTTATAGATCATTCAGCTCTGAGATATTTAGTCAATAAGCTATTTTTGGGGGGAAGGATATGCATATGACTACTTTTGTTCCAAGAATTTGATTTTGAAGTTGTGGTGAAGATCGAGAGATTGAATGTGGGACCAGATCACTTATCCAGGACAACTAATGGAGAGGAACCCAGTAATTTGGAAGACAACTTTCCAGATGCACAATTGTTTTCAATATAGATAGCTGATGAGTACTTTGCTGACATTATTGAGTTTTTGATTACATGATTTTCACCAAGAGAATTTACTACTACCTAGAAAAAAAAATTGGTGGTCAGAGCTGCAGATTATCAGTTGATTGTAGGTCATTTATATGAACTTGGAGCATATATCATCTTAAGGAGATGTGTGATGGAGCATGAAAGGCATATCATTATAACAAAGGTGCATGAAGGGATTGCAGGAGTACATTACACATGAAATCCTACTACGCATAAGGTATTGTGTGCATGATTATGGTGGCCAATAGTTCACATGAATTCAAAGGAATGCCGTCAGAAGTGTGATGTTTGTCAAAGAGTTGGGAAACCATCCAGGAGGGATGATATGTCATTGAAACCTTGGGTTACTTTGAAAGTATTTGATAAGTGGGCAATATAATTTCTAGGTCCAATTAATCCACCACCCAGAAGATCGGGAGCCATATATATTATCATAGCAAAAAAATGCTTGACCAGATGGGATGAGGCGACACCAATAAAGGATTGCAACATGCTTTTTATTTAAACAGGTAGTGACAGATTTGGATGTCCAAGAACATTGATGAGTGATCAGGGGACTCACTTAATCAACAATACAATTGAGGCAGTGCTTGAAGAATTTAAGATACATCATCATAAGATCACTCCTTATCATCCTCAAGAAAATGGAACAGTGGAATCCTTTAACAAGATTTTGGAGAATTCCTTGACAAATATTTGTAATG
This sequence comes from Picea glauca, assembly GCA_000966675.3. Taxonomy (NCBI): domain Eukaryota; kingdom Viridiplantae; phylum Streptophyta; class Pinopsida; order Pinales; family Pinaceae; genus Picea; species Picea glauca. The sequence goes on along the minus strand of JZKD02S0945789.1, from coordinate 32,620 downwards.
TGAACATAGATGATTGGGATTTGAAGGTAGCATTGGTACTTGGGGCTTATAGAACTACATGCAAGAAGCTAATAGGGAAAACACCCTTTAGATTGGTGTATGGACAAGAAGCAGTAGTTCCCTTAGATTATTTGATACTAAGTCTGTGCATTGCAACAATTACAGATATGACAGAAAGGGGTGCAACACAGAAAATATTGGCTCAAATAATGGAATTAGAGGAGGACATAATCATAGCAAGTTTTCATCAAGAGGTACAAAAAGCCAAGGATAAAGCATGGCATGAAAAACATATCAAGAAGAATAATTTTAAGGAAGGAGATATGGTTCTTCTCTATGATAGTAAGTAATTGAAACACCCAGAAAAACTTAGAATGCATTGGATAGGGTCATACCAGATAAAGTCTGTCACAGATGGAGGTGCGGTACTACTGCGATACTTAGCAAGCAACGAAGTTCAATGATTGGTGAATGGTAGTCAATTAAAGATGTATAGGGATAGTTGACCCACTAACCTTCAAGAGTTGGAGTGCAACAAGTAGACCTATACATATTGTAAATAGTAGGAGATAAAAGAAAAAAAAGGAAGAGAAAAGTAGAAAAATGAAGAAAAAACCAAAACGTGGTAGTTAGAGGAATAAGTGATAGACAGATAGTTGAAAATGTCTGCGCACAACAGACAAAAAATTGGTGCAACATAATTCATAAGACTGTGCACAAGAAAATTAAACACTGTATGATGGGATGAAGAATGACTGGAAAAGTGGAAAAAATTGAACGAAAAATAACAGACGCGTCAGGACATTAATGATAGAGTCTATAAAGAAGGAAAAATCGGTAAAATGAAAAACACTTGTGCTTTTTGAACGATTGAGCGATAGAGAAAATAGAGTGCAAGTAGGTGTGAAATTGTGAAGGACCCAATCGATATCTATAGTCTATTTTTTCGATGACAAGAATATGGCACCACCAAAGTTCGGACAACCAAGCCAGTTCATGCAAAGGACTTGTAGCAGTAATAGAGCACTAGAAGAAACAACCAGAGTGGTTGATGTGGATGATATTCCCACCACAAAGACTAAATCGATCAGTCCAACATAGGTAGAAGAACAAAAATTAGCTGCAGTAGAAATGGAAGTGGGTTAGAGCGCAAGACAACACAAATAGAAAAACCCTAACGATGGGGCAAACCCTAATCTAGAAAAATCTACAGGAATGGAGGAGACAAAAAAACCAAGTGAGGGGATCCACAAAGAAGAAGTCTTGGTCAAATAAATTACATGCCAACAAGAAACAGAGGGTGAAGAAGAAGAAGAAGCCGAGGAGGAACTTGCAGAAGAAAATCTAGCCGTAGGCAAGAAGAGGAAAATACCAGGAGCTCCAAGTAAACAAACCTCAATAGAGATCATGCTACCTCATATTCCAGACGTCATAGTTGCAGTTGAAGACATGCCAGGAAAAGTAGAAAAATTTCAATATGTCGATCATGATGTAACATACACAATAAAGTTTCCTAACCTTGTGCATGAAATCTATTTAGAAAACAAGGAGGAGGAAGGACACTCAGGAAAACCAATTTTGGAACCCACATAGTGGATCGCAGGGTTATATAATTAAGGTATGATGAAGTTGTTGGAAATATCACGTGAAACAACTGTTGGCGAGGGTACATGGAGGTATCCTATGGATAGACAGGCCGACACATATAGATGTAGACCTCATAGAAAAAATAATAGGGTTTCCAACTATCATCGTAAAACCAGAGGATTACTTGGAGAACAAAGTAAGGGACAAGGAGATTGTATAAGAGGTTAAAGCGTAGTTCGGGAAAAATAGGGGAAATTGGGGCATACTGATAAAGGAAATCAAAGACCCTGCGACTAGGTTTTCCACGAACCTTACGGCCTGTAAACTCTTGAGGAAGTGTATAAAGAAAGAGGCCCCAACAGGAGTCATAACAACAACTGCGCAGTGCGCAAAGGGTATAGTATTTAGCTGGGTACCCTATTTACTAAACCGAATTTTGATAGACTACAGGGATGCACATGATAATGGGACATAGTTCCATTAATCTTGGTTATTTCTATTGGTAGCATTGGTAGGCTGGCAGGAACCCAAATCCATAGTCTTCCTGGATAGAAGAGGGAAATGCTTTGTAGTGTGGTATACAACCTTATGGCAGGAGAAAGACACTAAGAACCAATAGGTGAATTGCGCAGTATTTGCAATGTTTCTAGAAGATATACAGGATAATACAACTAATGTGTGGAGAATCCCAATTGAAGTAGTTAAGGAAAACGAAGGAATTTCCATCTTTAAGGCTTCAAGACACCACATGTGGATTAAGGCCAGAAGAGATCCAAAGAAGAAGTGGCTAGAAATGAGGTACTACACAAAGTGGGAGGAATTAGAATGGATAGTAAAGGACTAGTCTGCGGAGTGGAAAGTTCCAGGAACACAGAAGAAAAGAACAAAACCCGAGGAACAAGAAGAAGTAGGTCCATCAAAGAAGACATGCAACCCAACAGACAATACAAGGAAGGTTGCAAAATGAAGTCAAACCTTAGGGGAGTAGTGCAACAATAAATAAGACAAATATTAAAGACATCATGTCAAGGGAAGAAGTGAAAGGAGAGCAGGTAAAGGGAGATAATTCTTAGAAGAAGGTATAGGATGACCAAACATATAAGAAGAAAACTGAGGCGCAGACCTGCAACCTAACCAAGAAGAGGACTAGAACACATGATGGGGAAATAAGAAAGAAAATGAAGGACCATAAGAATCCCCCAGTACTCACTATCACATAAGATGATGCATAATTCATCGCAGACAAAGTCCAAGATAGAGGGGATAATGAAATACTTGCAACATAAGTACAAAGAGAGGAAATTATGGAGAATTTAGTAGAAGTGCATGACATTCTACAAAGGCTCCAGATAAGTAAACTGCATCATCCTATAGTGCAACAGAAAGAAAAAGAACAGGAAACACCAATCCATAAAGAGCAGGAAGAGATAGTACAAACAATAGTAAAGAGCAGTGACAGGTTTAAGGTCACGTGGGAAATGTTGGATGTAGACAAGAACACAACACAAAAACATATGCAAGAAATAGAACATCTAGAGTTGGTGCTGTCACACATACCCACAAAGGATTATATGGGTTACATGTAAGCGTGATGTAGGAGGTCCGGTCTAGAATATGGCAGATGCCACCAACCTAGATATTGGCAGGGAGGTTAAGGAGATACTGCAGGTAACTTGCGAGAAAATAACACTGGAGAAGGAGGAGGAGAAACAACATGCAGATAAACTAAAGAAGAAACTTGTAGAAGTATACAACAACATACCAGACTGCGCTAAGGAAATGGAGGTTACAAAAGAAAAAAATATACAAAATATTACACAGAAAATGGAGAGATATCAACAAGAGATAGTAGATTTAATAGAAAAACTGAGTCCAAGCACACCCCCAGAAGTGAGGGAAATGAGAGAGAAAGAGGTTACTGTGCACGTAGATAGCATAGCATAGGAATAAAAAGAAGTTGTGAAATTGTATGATAGGACTGCACACATTTGGACCATCCCGGAGGAAGGTGAGATGATCTAGCAGCTGGAGCAGAGAGAAGAAAAGTTGAACGTTGCAGTTCAGGACCTAAATAAGAGGCATAAGACAATGGCCATATCTCTGGGACTGAGGGCCACATAGGAGATGAAAAAACTGCAGGCATAGGTAAAGGCTGCATAAGAGGAGAAACATGCATGACAGGCTCAGTTGGATCCCCTACAAGAACAAGAAGAACAAATGATAACATCGTTGGAAACGGAGAAAGACAACATGGAACAGGCACATACATAAAGCATGGAAGTGATGAAAGAGCACGGGACAACACAGGATGTGGAGATACTGGTAGAAAAGAGTGCACAGGAAAAAGAGAAAGTGACAGATTTGGAAAAGCAGTTTCATTCACTGGAGGTAGCGCTGCAGCAAGTGAACTGAGTCTGAGTGGCTCGGGACAAGCCACAAGTTAGTGTTGGGGTTTTTTGGAGCATGCATTTTTGGGAGAAAGAACAGTAAGCAAGGCAACATGGACCAAAGGGAACAACACACGCCACAAAAGAAGGAAGAACAATGTGACAACAGGTAAAGGAAGCAGCGCGCGATAGGATTTGTGAAAACCTAGCCAAGTTAGGGTTAGGGTTTTGGAGTGTATTAGAATGACTATTAGCCCATTTTGTAGTATAAATAAGATGTATGAGGTAGTTTGAAGGATCATTTTAATATATAATCTTTATCTATCATTCTTATCTTTTGGTCATGGTATCTTTTTGGTGTCTTACTTTTGAAGAACCCTTTTGAGTCTAAGTTTTGGATTGTTGAGAGTTGTGGAGCTCAGATGGAGTCAATATTGAGATGTAACTGAGGGTCAGGTCACAAGTTGTGGAGCTTGGTGCAACACTGGTCAACCTCACCACTATTCTATGATGTAATGTGTGCATCACTATTTTGATGAAGAAGAAGAAATAAAAGAAGATCTCTGTGGATATATCCCCAGGGGGGGTGGACCATGGTAAAACCCTGTTTTGCAATGTGTCTGAATGTTTTTGTTATTTTTGCAATTATCGTTAAATGGTTAGATGAATGAATGGTTTTAATTATAGCGCACACTAGAATATGCATGCAAAATGAATATTAAGAATGAATGAAATAGTAGATCTGATAAATGGTATGAAATGATGCATGGTTACATAGAAATATAAGTAAGAAGAATGACCCCAATCCCTTCCATGACTACAAACACTTGCATCCTGAAATCGCCCATAAAACATCTTGGGTGAGACTGCGTTGTGCACTCTGTGCTTGTTGTAGTCTTCTGGTTTACCAGAAGGGCTGATGGTGAAAAGGGTTTTGTTGGAGAACTAAGGTAGAACATGGATCAGCCCATACATCCAACAAGCTTACATATTAATATTGATATGTATTTTTCATTATGAGAAGGAAGGCTTGAGTAAAGGATGGTTGATTATAGATATCCATCTACCACCACCCTATTTCATCTTTGTAATAACATCGTCATCGTCCTACTGTATTCCCTAACAACGTGTTATATCCCTTGACCATCTTCATTTTTCTTTGAATGTTGATGTAGGAGCATCTCAGTCATCATGAGGATGACACAACGAAGGAAGTTGTGGTACATGACAAAGTTTTTACAACAATGATTAAGTGTTGTAGAAAATAAATAATGATAGAATGTGACAAACTAGAGGAGGTAACAACAATGTTGAAAATCAAATGAATGCTAAAAAGAGTGGCAATGCAGCAATTGGGGCATTGCTAAAGGATGGGAGCGTGGACACGTTTCTAGAGAATGAGAAGGAGACACGTGCATGGAAGGAGAATGTGAACCGTTACATAGGGAAATGATGCATTGATGAAGAGCGTGTTGTTGGTGGAAGCTAGAAGGTTGCATGCAGGTGAAGAGACATCGAGGAAAGGACGTATATGAAGCTGGAAGATGAAAGGGCCCGAGTCCACTGGGAAACTGAAGCGAATAGATTCTAAAGGAATAAAATACACCATCGAAGAGCTTGTATAGGGGAGGTTGCAGAGGCAACAAGAGGGCATGTCACATGAGATAGTGAGATAGAGAAGTAGTTGAGGTTGTCCTAGCCTTTGGCCTGACAACCCAACGAAGATTGTGAATTCGTATCTAACCATGGAGCCATTTTATTGCAATCTGTATGAACATGAATAAAAAGATTAGGGTTTTTTGGATTCAACCCTTGTGTGTGTGTGTGATTTTGTATGATTCTATGCTTCTATGTTGTTAAAATGAATGGATGCACTTTCAATTCCATTGCTTGAGTAATTAAATCCCATGGAGGATATCCCTATTATGATATTGTTGTGCAAGTGGCATGAGTCTATGGAAGGCCATGCTTGAATTGTGATCATCTGTAGATGGGTGCAAGTCTGGGAGAGACCATGCACTTGGAATGATGATTCCTTGTATATGTGGGAGAATATATGGATTTGTAAACTAATATCTTGATCGCAGGATTAAGAAGTATCGTGTGGTGGTGAGAGCTCAGTGGAAGGTGCTTGTGTGAATGAGAGTGGTTTCCTAAATAAATCTGAGCACATAGATGTATGATCACATAAGAATGTCTACATCCCATATATATAAGAGGTTTGCATATGAGGATGGTCCCTGGTTGATAAATGAATCATTGATTCAATATTGTGTGGCACAATCGAAGTGTGATTTTGCGTTGAAAGTAGTGTAGAGGGTTGTGAATAGAAGTTGTTGTGTAATGCATGATACTGGCATGTATTTTGTGCTGCAATAGAGGTGTGCTGCAACAGAGACATGTTGCAGCAAAGGCATGTCACTAGATGTGTGTCACAGTAGAAGATGTGTTGCAGCAAGAGATGTGTTATGGTAGGAGGCATGTTGCAGAAGGAGGTGTGTTGCAGCAAAGGGGGTGTTACAATAGGAGGCATATTGCAATAAGATACATGTTACAATAGGAGATGAGTTGCAGAAAGTGAATGTGTCATTTTTTGGTTAATACAGAATTGTGTGCTACAACTTTTATTTAATGGTTCTACAGTGAAGAAAACATGGATATGTGATGGTCGATGTACAACCCTAGGGGTTGTGGCATGATTGGGTTGGTAAATAAGGGAAATGTATAAATGGAGAAGAAGCCTTAAGGAAATTGTTGTCCAAGTTATGAAAAACTCATGGAATGTTCCATTGTGTATGTACTATGATGGCATGGGGTGGATACCCACTGCATCAAGTGGTATCATAGCATGGTTCGGTTATGGGATGAAAGAAACTGTAAATGTATCAAGTTATCTTCAACTATGGGATGAAACAATTTCAAGGGTGTGAGAGTTAGTTATGTTCTTGAGGATTGGTTTCTAGATAGTGTTCCTATGTAACCATGGTAGTAAGAAGACCTAGGAGAATGTGGTTTCAACTTGGGTTGCTGAAGAAGAATGAGGGAGTACCATAGAAAAGACTTGTGAAGGTCTAGTTGAGGGCTACGAAATAAATCCCAAGGATTTCTTTGTAAAAATGAGAAGGTCAAGGAAGTGCAGAAGCCAAGAGTTAGAATGAATATAATGGAGCGGTAGAAGACGTCAAAGTGAAGTTGTTGAATGGGAAAATATTGAGCTATGAGAAGATAGCCAAGAACATAACATTGCATGAAGCAAATTCCAAGAGGTTTTTGTTGAGTAGGAAGATAATCTCTGAGATAAATGGCTGCTAGAAATGGATGGTAGTTGTGGTGGTGGTTATCCATGGTCCTATTTTCTTTAGATGAAAGTGGCAGTGTGGGTCATGATAGGATTCACGAGATAATTTTTTGGTGGTAGTTATCCATGACTGTTATCTTGAAATGAAAGTATAGTCACTAGAAATGAGCAAGTGTGGTTGCGAGAGGAATGTAGTCAGAAGGTTTTTTGGATCAGAGACTAGGCTCATATGTTTTGAGGAGCATGTTGGTAGCAATGATAGAATTGTTGTTGGATGGTGGCTAGAGGTTTTGAGTGGACCAGACTTTAAGAGAATGAGGATGAGCAGTGATGTGGAAAATTACAACAATGGAAAATAGAGGCACATGCGATTGTGTCGGATGTAACAAAGAAAAGGAGGGAGTGAAGATAAAGTTATTTTTTTTCCCTTGACATGTTATTTTCTTGTTTGTAGGAAGAAAGAAATTTTTGATTGTAGATGCAAGCAAATGTGCTTGGATAAGAAGAATATGCAATAAAATGATGATGTGCAAGAAAAGGAATTTGGAGAGATTACAACAAATTGCAGGATCATAGGGATTGCAGATGATGAATATGTCTAAGAGAATTCCTAGGTAGAAGATGATGTCACGAAGATGAGTGACCTAGGAGGAAGCATGAAGGATGTTACCGATTTGAGGATGGATGAACTTATAGTCCTGAAGATGGTGAAGTTGTTGAAGATGTTGCTGACAAAGAAAGAGAGAATATTTAAAATCTTCTAATGATAGAAGGATCGAAGGTTGTTGAGGAATGTTATTGGGCTAATCGTTAAGAGTGAACATGAATCGATCCCCCTAGATCCACCTAGATCTAGAAAAAAAAAGACAGGACATGGCACTTTCCCTAGGCTCTAATCATCGAATTTAGTACCAAACAAAAGACGAGAGACATACCTTTAAGTGTCACTTCCTTATGTCTTTGTTGTTCCTATTTCGCTCCGGTGCTCTTGTGAGATCAAATCTACAATAACACAAACCAACCAAAGTGAAAGCAACAATAGTATATTCAATGACCACCTATGTATATGATCAAGGAATTATGCAATAAAATAAAGATAATTCTATGGGAAAGAAGCATGCCAATGTATTATATTAATAATAGGAAGAGAGATTACAACCAGATGCCTTGATGTCGTAAGATTCCTTCCAATGATTCCTTGCTTCCCACACACTTTTTTCTCCAAGGATTCTGAGACCATGGATCTGATATCTACTCATAATCTATCTTGACAAAGAAAATCTCAAAGCCAATCTAACCAAGCTAACAATCTCAAGCCAAATTCAACTAACTTTCTCCATGAGAGATCCTCCCATTTTATAAGTTGAAGAGGATAAGGTAAGGATGTTAGGATGATCCCACTAAATCATGAAAGTGAGTAAGATCCAAACCATTCAGAGGCCACATCACCATAGAAGATTCTCTTTCTAGAAGCATTGAGAAGATGCTCGTTTTTCCCACGTACAAGAGACCGCCGCACCCTAACTATAGAGTAGTCCGTGGCAACTCCGTAGCCTAGCTATAGAGAAACCCGCAGAAATCAGACATTTCCGCACCCTGTGTATATAGAAACCTACGAAAATCCTCCAAAATAGGGTTTTTACAAAGGAAAATACAACTTTTTCTCTTAGGGAAAGTTCTTCTCCCTTCTTTCTTTAGGAATTCAGGCCATTGACCCCTCTGAAGGCAACATATAAGTTTACATCATTAACAGTCATAGTGGTGATGAAAATAATGTGTAACAAAGAGCCCCCCAAAGTATGAAGGTAGAACATAGTGATAGATGAAATACTTTGTCTAGTGTGTGTAGGGAACAAGGAACACGTTGGTCGGAAACTTGCCAACAAACAAGGAAATACAGTACAATAATATATCATCAATGAGATAGGCATTCTTGTACTCATAATACAAATGACTCAAAGC
>JZKD02S0945778.1:0-13797 GCA_000966675.3 Picea glauca | reverse complement strand
TCATTCTGCTATGCTTCTACTCTTTCTGTCCTTCTGTTCTGCTTTTACTCTTTCACTGCACATATGCTCAATCTCCTCCTACACATCCTCTCCTTTTCTTTTCTTACAGTTTCATTCTTTTTCACATACCGAACAACCAACCCGACACAGTCTGTTTCATCTTCTTTTATACACACGAACATGACGGTTCAACTTCCCAACTCCTTAGGCAAAAAGACGACAATTGTCTAAGCAAATGAAACGCCAACTGAAACGCTAACTGATTTGCAATCATGAGTCTGTTTTGCTAATAGATTCCAAACTCAGGAGTTAATCTGTGAGAAAGAACAGTAACCCTCTGATCAAATTCAGGTTTTATCCGCACCGTTGGATGACCTTTATTATTCTTTCCTTTTTAAATAAGGTTTCGGCATTTCAACATTCCTCTGCCCAAGTGTCTTGACACTTCATGTCGCGATCTCTGAAACTCCAAAATGGAGCTTATCTGGAATGACTCCTTCTCTTCCCATGACCAAGGGCTGTGACCACAACCTTATGCATAAGGCGCTTTTGCGATTTCGCATATCGCAAATTCGTAACTCAAGTTGCTTTATTTCTTTTGTCTCTCCATATTGCGATTCACGAAACTCTGACACGGAGTTGAACTAATGGTCTAGATATGAACTTGTTTCAACGGCTACGATTGGATCGTGATATCACATATCGCGAAATCGAGATTCTTGTTGCATTTGTTTCTTTTCCTCTTGATATCGCAATTCGCGAAACTCCGACACGAGCTATAATCAACGGTCTAGATTCATTCTCGATTCAATGGCTGCGATTGAATCGTGATATCGCATATCACGATTTCAGCATTCTTGTTGCCTTATTTTCTATTCCTCTTGATGTCGCAATCCTCGAAACTCCGATATGGAGTTACATCTACGGTCCAGATCCAAGCTTGATTTAACGACTGTGATTGAATCGCCATATCGCATATCGCGATTTCGACATTCTTGTTGTCAAGTGTTTTTGTCACTTCAAAGTCTCGATCCCCGATACTCCATGAAAAAATTCAACGATCCAGATCACTTCTTAACTTAACGGCTACGATTAAATCGCGAATTCGCATATCGCGATTTCGGGGTTCCTGTTGTATTGTTTGTTTGACATCTCCAACACGCAATCCCCAAAACTCCGACATTGACTGGAATTAACGGTCCAGATCAAAGCTTGATCTGGCGACTCAGATTTCATCACAATTTTTCATATTGTGATTATGCCCTCTTCTCCTTGCACTTTAAAGACCGTGCGGGTTCTCCTCAATCCAACGGTGGTCAGACCCTGCGCTCGGATCTGACGGCTGAGATCTGTCTCCCTATTCAATGATCAGAGATTCTTCTTCTCAAGAGATTCTTCTCAAACTTTCGCTCATTCGCTGCCTTCAATCATTCACATTCTTCTCAAACTTTCTCTCATTCGTTGCCTTCGATCATTCACTGCCTTCGATCATTCACTGCTTTCGATCATTCACCTCTCTAAACTTATCTTCTATTTGCCCGTCGATTACAAACTTGTTGTTCTCATGTCATCTTCATTGTTGCCATCAATGACAAGCATTCACTGTCTGTTAATTGTCTATTAAAAATTTGCCAACACCCTCTCTATCCTTTTCTCCTATACAATCCATTCTCTTTCCCTAAAGTAATCAATTTATTGTGAGAAAAGGCATTGGGATGATGCACTTGGAGCAGCATTAAAAGGAGCCCGGACCTGGTTCATAGAGCATCGACCTACAAAGGTTGTAATTTTCGATCTTTGGATTCGAATAAAAGAATCTTTTTTCCTATCCCAAATGATATCTTTATGTTTTTCATTTGATTTATGCATAATGGTTTATATCTAACCCTAATATGGATGAGTAGAGATAGTGTATTTGTAGAATTGTTTGCCTAAGTGTTCTTGCAAGTCAACTTTGGGAGGAGACCAACATCCTGGGAAGCTACAAAGGTGAAGGAGGTTTACATCGAGCGTTTGGACCAAAGGTACAACTTCTGACCTACATTCCTATTTCTTTCTATTCTTCCATTTTACATTGTTTGGGTTAGTTTAGGGATTATATTTTATTTTAAGGGATATCATATCTCTGCCTATATCTTGACCTTGGTATAGAAATAGGGGGATTTTCCCCACTAGCAGAATTGGCCACTCCATTGGAGATTTCTCTCTAGGGTCTTAGTGGGAGATATTGGTTAGATTTGATTTTCATTTTCTGTCTAAGTTTTCTAAGTGTTCTAAGTCAGGTTGGGTCTATGGTCACCTTCCAGGTGCCTACTAGCTTCCCTTGCCCAAGTTGTATGTCCAAAAATTTTCTTTTTTTGAAAATTACAAAGGTGTACACGTCCTGTTCTCTATAAAACACACGTACATATGCAGTCTGCATTATATACAACCTGCGTACATACGTAGGTTGGTCGTGCATAGGACGCGTCTCTATGGTTTTGAATTTTTTTTTCAAAATATTTTCCTTTTCCTACTGGAAACTTGTGTTTCTTGGGTCTTCCTGAGCTCCAAAAGCTTCTGTTGTTTGGGGTTTAGACAGTTTGCATGCTCAGATTGTTTATGAAATAACATAAATAAATCCTCTTGTCTCTCTGTTTTTCCTAGCATTTTTGGCTTATTTTTAGCTTGATTTTTAGTTTTGTAGCATGAATCGTGTATTTTGAAGTTTCTTTTAGCATCGTTTGTTAGTTTTTCTTTGATTGGAAGAAAATATAAAAAAAATAAAAAAATAAAAATAAAAAACTAGTTTTTTAGGTCTCTTTCTTTCTTTGCATTGTTATTTGAAAAACACAAAAGAATTAGCATAGGGTTGTGTTTTCTTCTCATCTCAAAAGAATTTCAAAAGAAAAAATTAGAAAGAAAATCCTTTCATTTTATCTTTTGTTTCACTCAAAAGTTTCATTGTTCATTTTGCATGAAAAGGAGAAAAGATTGCATTTTTAAATCTTAAAGATTGTTCATGCTTTTTCCTCCTTGAAACTCTTTTCATTTGAAGGGTTACTGTAAAGTTTTATTTGCCAGTGTTCTTATAAGTTTCATTTTTGCAAGCGTCTCAAACAACATCATTTGTATGTTCATATCCTATGAGTAAATCAAGCCCATAAAATCAACGCTTAACTTAAAATCTATTAGACTTTTTGTTTGTAGGGTTCACCAACTAGTCTAGGATTTTAAGGCCTTGAAATAGGTGTGAAGAGGAAACTCTTCAAGGCCATCTAAAACAAACATTGGAGTCTGAGATAGGGAGTGTTTAAAGTCCAACATCATACAAGTTAGTCGAGATCCCCCTATAACATAGGGGCTAAACATGAGGTCGGGTAAGGAAAGGTAAAGGAGATAACCCCTTTGAAGTTGGGCCAAACATAGTGGGGATTGTATATTGAGGATCTTTCTTGGGAATCACACTGATTTCATTTGAGTACAGAGCTTCGTGGACCTAGAATCAGTTCGAGATCCTCAGTTGTCTTCTGAACCAATTTCCTTTGGTACCCTTGAAGGGCTTCAGACTTTGTTATCTTGCTCATTACAATCAACCCGAATGTTGACTATACCCACCTGGTGACTGACTGTGAGCTGGAAACCTAGTTGCCTATTTTTACGGACTTACGCTGGTCACTATGGGGGTATACCATGGTACCTAGGGGTGGACGTCGGATCACGCTTTGCAGAGTATACTCAGAGGGTGCTTCCATGTTTGAGTTGCACTTGCACCAATAAGTTTCTCTAGTGTTGATTCGTGTAACTGTCCTTCTCACTAGTTAGTTGTCTCCTTGATTTTCCTTTAGGAACTTTTAGTGGTGCACTCTATGCTTCCTAGTTTTCCATAGTGATTTAGTCAGTCATTAATTTGGGTCTCTGACCTAAGGTGGTAGACCACCCACTCCGCCGATTGTTAGGAATTTTTGGTATTCCGCTTAGAAATGCGGAGCTGCCTCTTTATAGGCATTGTTTTTTATACCACTGGTTTTCCAGAGTCAGTGTGTGAGACTTTTACGGACTTGAATGATCCCAAAAGGGAAGAACCTATGCATAATATATTCATGGAAAAAGTTCCCGGTGATACCAACCAAGGAACCCCTTCGCAAGGGGATTCTTGTGATTTTCCTTTCTTTAGAAATGTTGGTGTCGCTTTGATGGCCATGGTGTACATTCCTGGGTTGAATGTGGGACTATCGGTTTGGTTGGGTACCATTCCAAATGTCCTGAATTTTATTGACACTTATTTGTTAAGCACCTTATGTCATGGGAATCATGTTGATGTTCCTTTTTCAACAAATTATTCTAAATGATCAAAGTGAAAGTATAGCTACTAGCAACCGGAAGTCTAAATGAAATAGAAATAGGAAGAATAGGAAGAAGAAATCTTTGGATTCTGCGAGTCATGTTGGAGATGGGTCCTCAACCTATGCAAGTCATGTAGAATACCAACACCTAGCCTCTGCAATTCATGCTGGGGAAAAATTCCAGTCACTGCTAGTCATACTGGAAATAGGTCTGTAGCCTATGAGAGTCATGTTATCAATCAATCACCAACCTATGCAAGTCATGTTGGATATGTGAAACCAACTGCTACAATTCATGTCGGGGGAACAAGTCTCGTCAAAGCGAGTCATACAAGTGTTATATCACCAACCTATGCTAGTCATGGTGGAGAGTTGTCAACAACCTTTGTGAGTCATGTTTAGGACAAGCAACTAACCACTGCTAATCATGTTGGGGGCATTGATTCTGTTGAGAAACCTAGACAGATAGGATGCAAGTTTAAGTTTCCTTGTAAGATTTGCAAGGGAGATCACCTTGTTAATTTATGCCCTAGCCTTCCAAAGGCATGAATATTGTGGTCCATGTTTGAAATATTTTCTAATTCTGAGTCTTCTGAGGTTTCCTCATAGTCTATTTAGTTAGTGGTTGAGAAAGTGGTCATGTCGATGCGATCTTTGGTTGATCCCACTCCTATTTTTGGGGGTGATGTGCCTTTATACCATGTTGTCTTGTAGCCTATTCAACTAATGGTTGATAAAGTGGTCATGTTGATGCAATATTTCACTGATCCCACTGCTCTTTTGGGGGGTGATGCACCTTTAGACCTTGTTGTCTTACAACCTATTCAACCAGTGGTTGAGGAAGTGGTTGTGCCGATGCAATTTTTGATTGATCCCACTCTTCTCTTGGACAATGTCAAGTCTACCAAAGTGGTCACACCAAAGCAATATTGGGTTGATCCCTCTCTTCTCTTGGAGAGTGTCGATTCTACCGAAGTGGTCACACCGATGCAATCTTCAGCTGATCCCACTCTTCTCTTGGGGATTGATGTGTCTACCAACTATGTTTTTAGCATTTCCAGTTTGGTACTTTCAGAACAAGGGGGCATTCCACTCCCTTCAAGCACACCCGCTCCAAGTCTTAGGATGGTTTCCTTTGATTGAAATGACCTTTTTGAGCCTCATCTTCCTTCTTCTGCACCCTTTCAAATAAGGGTTTAAGTTAATTCAAAAAACATTTACCGATGTATTGTAGATGAAGGAGCCTCCACAAGTATTTTATCCTCCCTGACTTGGAAATCTTTGGGTTCTCCCGAGCTTGTGTCTTCTTCGTATGAGTTGTTGGATTTTGACAGACGTCCTAGTGAATATTTGGGGATTCTTCCTTAGTTACCTATCTCTATAGTTGGGAAGATTGTCCTTGTCAATGTTATAGAGGTGAAAGTCCTGGTAGATTTCAATATGATTCTCAGGCGCGATTATGTATATGCTATGAATGTTGTGGTGTCTACACTCTTTCGAGTGATGCATTTCCCTTAGAATGGAAGCATTGTCACTATTGACCATATTGCATCTGAAAATCACCATACTAATCCGGTGTTAGTTCAGGCTACCCCTTTATATGTTCCTAGTATTCGTGTAGACTCTACCCCTTCACATGTTAATTATGTGGTGTCTTATCCTCAGTGTTCAATTTCTCCTGAGAAGGAACTTGTTCAATCATGTTTTCCTTCTCAAGACATGGTCTTAGAAATTGATTAGTCTTTTTATCCATTGGGGGCATGGGAACCCTTACTTCCCTCTCTTGGTCTGAGTGGTCTTGAGTCTCCTTTTGAGTCTGATCTCACTGTTTGTAGATCCTCAAGCCCTCATGCTTGTGATTCTTCATTGATAGACTTTGCTAGTCCTGGCCAGAACCTTCATTATCATATGGAATATGGTCAGTTTAGTTCACCCTTTGGAACTGTCAACCCTCCTTGTTTGCGTAATTTATCAGATTTTGTATTGCCTTAAGATGAGGCTATCCTTGAATCCATGACTATGGTTTCTATACCATAGGAAGACTTACACCATGATTTGTGTTTTCTTCCCTTTTGGGAGAATTTCCAAGTTGACTATCGAAGAGACTGATGGTCATAGCCTAGCAGCGGGCTCTACCTGAAATACTACCATGCATGAGCCACAAGGTTGTGTGGTACCTTGCACATATTGTATAGTCCAGGTTTGTTGTTTTCAAGTTTTGTATTCAAAAGCACCTTTTATTTTTTGAACTTTCTATCTATATTAGATCTATTAACTTCTGGATGAGTGTTATTGGCCTTATACGCAGGATCTTGGAGACATTTTTCTTTGACTTTTGTTCATCGTATCGATCTGTTTTGACAGGTATTAACCTTGAAACTGGCATATAGGTGAGTTATTTTCCCTACTTTCATTTTTGCATTATTTGTTTCCTGGTTCATTTGGCATTAGGATCGACCCCACTAAATTGTGACACTAACCTTCCTTGCTCATAAGTGTGTTGTACTTTATGTGGTAGAAGCTTCCTTCCATGGACATCCTAGTTAGAACCTTGTTTTCCATTTGGTGCCCATGCCGAAGTAATTCATAGGCTTGGGAGTCCTTGTGACTCTCGCTATGATTACATATTGAAGCCTCATTCTTATTTCTAATCATCATTCTTGTCCTTACCCACGAGACTCCCTAATGAGCACAGTTTGTTGTCTTTCAAGCTTGCTTTAAATTTTGAAAGAAACATCCAACGGAATTGTATTTATTATTTTTGATCTTGTATGGATTACTTGAGAAAATTATCCCCCCTAGAGTCTTCATTAAGCCCTTTTCAGACTCTCTAAAATTGAAAATATTGTCGAGCGATCTTGTTGCCCTTCACGCTCGCCAAACTCAAATTTGAAGGCACATATGTCCAGCGGTAGTTTACCCCTTTTTCGGTCCATAGGACTAATTTTACGAATAAAGGTATGCTCTAGGAACTTCGGTTCACTAGAAGAGTATTCTCAAGCGTAATTTTAACCCTTTTTCGGGCCTGAGGGACTAAATTTTTGAAAAATGAACATTCTCCTTGGTTTTGGTTTATCTCTTTTTCAGGCCTTGGAGATTACTTATAAAAAAGGAACCCCCCCAGAGTCCATAGTTAAGCTCTTTTCAGACTCCCTAAATATGAAAAGATCATCAAGTGACCTTGTTCCTTCACACTCGTTAAATTGGTCCAGAAGAACATCTACTTGGCATGAGTTTAACCCTTTTTCCAACCAGAAGATTATTCAGGAAAAAGGTATGCCTCGGAAGATTCATCTTGCTTGGAGAGTTTTCCTTAGTTATATTTTATAATTTTTCGGGCTAAAGATAATAACCTAGAAAAAGGTGGTGAGTCCATAGTTAATCTCTTTTCAAACTCCTTAAAATTGAGAAGATCACCGAGTGATCTTGTCTCAATCACACTCGTTAAAATGGTATTGAAGACACGTATTTTCGGTATAAGTTTAACCCTTTTTTGAACTGACTAGACTAATTGCAAAAAAGGAACTCCCTGGAGTCTTCTTTAACGTTTTTTCAGACTCTCTAAACATGAAAAAACCACCGATCTTACCTTCTTTGGGCTTGTAAAAATTCACATGGAAGGAGTCTTGTTGTGTCATGCTTAATTGCATTGCGGGTCTCATCTTTGCGTCTTTGGCCTAATTCCGGCTCCATGTTGCTCTCAACTAAACCTTTAAAGCATTCCTTATACACAAGCCTTGCAACACTTTTTTCCTCTGTGATATGACACCCTGACCCATGGAGGAATTTCCCCTGAGTGTCCTTATCCTGCACATGTCTCCTTGCCTTGAGCATCAATATGTTCCATGCGCTTGGAACTAGTTTACTTTCTCGTGACACTCGTTCCTCCTTTGTAACGTAGCATTCTTTTATTCTTTTTCAAGCTCGTTAAAAATTTGAAAAAGACAAAAAAATCAAATATTCCAAAAAGAGGGGACATGAAATATACATTTTTTTTTCGGCAACAAGATAGTCGCCCTTGGACAAAGCACATCCTTCCATTTTTCGCCAAGAAATGGGATTTAGTATGACCTTAGGAAGTTGTTCTCGCTACATAGAGTTGTGTCCTCCTCCGTTTGGTTACTCTTCCAAACATATGCAGAGTTTGCGGTGCCTCCTGCATCATAGACTTATGTCAATATTACACTACCTAAGTCTGATCATCTTTCGTGATTTTTTCCAAGGGAAGTTTTATCCAACCTGAGTCTACCATTTTTTAGTTTATCTCTTGACTTCCATGAGTCAAACATCCCATGAGTCCATTCAAGTTTAGATTCAAAATCAATGAAGTTCTCTTCCTGATCATCAAGATCCTCTAGTATTTTTCTGACGGCATGTCAAAGACCTCAGGGTAGTGATTCTTACACTCCCATTGTACTCATACCTGATTTTTGAAGATCTTGAAGTTTTTTCTTGAGCTATGAAGTCCTCATCTCCAACTGCGTGCATCACCAACTTCTCGAAGATGCATATTGTCTTTGTATATATTCAAATGATTTTGCGATGTAGATCCACTATGTATTACTTGCGGCTACACTTTATATATTTATATGACACGGATCTACAGTGTATTTGATTGGAAACCATGATTAGTTCATCCTAAGCATGGGTATGCATGCCTCATAGAGATTATTGTTGTTTTGCAGATGGCAGCTCGGGCTCACTCCACTCAGTGCCTTCCTACTGGTAAAGATATTGTAATGTATTTCGACCATCATTTGTTCTCCTAAACTCACACATTAGGGGCATCTTTTATATCCCTAAAATTCCCTACTTATTCATACATGGAATTGGCCTTTTTACTTGCACAATTTGCCAAATTACTATTGAGACTCTCTCTTTAAAAAACCATTTTTCGGAGCATGTATGCACCCTGCTGCACTACTGCCCGCGTACATACGATAGTTGCATACTATAAAACCCATGTACATATGCTAGCTGCATACTATACAACCTGTGTACATATGCTAGCTGCATACTAAAAAACCCGCATTTACCTCGAAAAGTTGCAAAGAATTCGACAGAGTTAATGGGCTATTGGAGGTTTCCTAACGAATTCACCCGTTGTAGCTCGTCCCTAAACCGAATAACTATCCTTTTGTCATATAAAAGGATGTCTTGTGGTCCCATTCCAACATCAAGCATTAGAACAGAAAAACTTTGCCAAAATCCCTTCCCCTCCTTGCCCAAGTTTTTATAGCCCTTTCTGAGTTTTTTCCTCAACATTCCCTCTCTAGCCTTTTCTCCTATACAATCCCTTCCCTTTCCCTAAAGTGATCAATTAATTGTGAGAGAAGGAATTCAGATGATGCACTTTGAGCAACATTAAGAGGAGCCTAGACCTGGTTCGCAAAGCATCAGCCTACAAAGGTTGTAACTTTTGAATAAAATAATCTTTTTTTTCTGTCCCAAATGATATCTTTATGCTTTTCATTTGATTTATGCATAATGGTTTATATATAACCCTAATATGGATGAGTAGAGATAGTATATTTGTAGCATTGTTTTCCTAAGTGTTCTTGCAGTTCATCTTTGGGAGGAGACCATCATTCTGGGAAGCTACAAAGGCTAAGGAGGTTTACATCGAGCATTTGGACCAAAGGTATAACTTTTGACCTACTTTCCTATCTTTTTCTATTTTTCTATTTTAGATTGTTTGGGGTAGTTTAGGGATTATATTGTATTTTAAGGGAAATCATAGCTCTTCCTATATCTTGACCCTGGTATATTAATAGGGGGATTTCCCTCACTAGAAAAGAGGCATACCTTTAAACCACTTCTCCCCTTGGACTAGAATCTCAGTTGCAACAACCACTGAGACTTATAAAACTTGGAAGGTGAAGTCAACAATCCTTGTTTGAACACCATTGAAATTTAGGGCGAAATCCTTTGTTACATGCACATTGCATCCTTGGATCTTCTCGCAAAACCTCATGCAACTAGCTTGCTCAAATGAAACCCTAAATGTAGGATCAAAATTTACCAACTCCAAAATTTATGGCTCACACCTCAACACATTGAATCCTTTGTTGTATTTATTTTTCTCTTGAGTTGCCATGCTGCAGATGTAGGATAAAACATATACTGATATGAGAAGGGAGTTTCAAAGGATAAAAACTTTGATAAGGCACTCTACACAATGGACAACAGGGTTAGAGTTTGCTGAATTGTGTCAATGGACTCAATAATATGGTGAACAAGTTTTAGATTGCAGGTATATGGGCGCAAGACACTTGCTAGACACAAAACAAAAGCTTTCAACCTTTGCATAGTGAAAACAAGGGATGTGTAACGTGCAGACACGAGTTTGTGTAGTAAGCAAATAGAGGTTTGCGTAGCGAGTTGGGCAAGTTTGCGTAGCAGGTTGAAAATGTTGGATTTGCTTGAAGGAAAATCTCTAATCGATGGCAGAGATATTTTGCAATGAAAATGAGTGTGGAAAGACATACAAATTCCAAGAAAATTTGGTTTTGAAAGTGATTGGAACGTTTTAGGAGTGATATGACAACTTGGGTAGCGCCAAGGAGTTTGCGCAGTGTGCTTGCACATCATGAGTACTTTTTGTAGGTTTAAATAAAAAAACAACTTTGAAAGATACAAAAATGACATAATGACCTTTGATGACTCTCTATCCTTCGTAATATGTCATTATGCTCCATGACACCCCTAAACACCATTCCACCTAGACTTATGATTTGACTCTTTTTGACATACCATTTGGAGTTTATAGCCACAACTTTAGACCAATGACTCAAATACCTTCATGATACAAAATTTTTGAAAACACACACACACTCAATGACTCAATTAGGAATGCATTAGTCTTCCCAAGACCAAGGCATGAAAGGCATGACTTTTCAAACTCTTGACATACCTCTAACTCTACCTTGAAAATAATGACACTAACACCTAGAATCTCAATCACCATAATAGTGCTCAAATTTTCATAGCTATGAATAGAAAAGGAGAAACATTCTTGTATATTCCTCTAATGACATCCTCTACTTTAGCTAGAGGTTGCTTGATATGGTCAGCTTTGATCCCTGGGTCAAGTGCCTCTTTTAATCGATTTGGTTTGATCAAATTGTGTACATTCCATTCCCTATACTCGAGGGAATTAATTACAAAAAGAATGGGTGTTGATACCCAACACTTGTTAGTTTATTTGTTGCTCGAAGAGTGTTTGACTCTTGCTATGAGAGAGATGCATCATGGGAGAGAGTCTCAATCAGGGTAATTTGCCACATAGCCCACTTTTCATCATTTTTTTCGTCTCTTTATTGTTGCATAAGAATATGGTATTGCATAAAAATATGTGGAGTGGGTGAATTGGCACATGTAGCATGTGCATACTACCTACTCGACACATGTAGAGAACTCCACTTGTGGACCTATTCTTCCTTGTAGACCTCATCTAGGGTTTTCTTTTAACTACCCTCTCCCTTATTCTATAAAAGGGGAGGGTGCTTCACTTGAGAACAATACATTTGTTAGTTGCTAAGAGTAGAGTAGTTGTGTTAGCTAGCAATGTTGTATTTTAGAGCTTGTGACAAGTTGATTTTCTATAATGGAATTTTATTTTATGAGTATTAGGAAGATGTGTGATTTTTGGTGTAGATGAGTGTGCATATCTGATTTTCCATATCTAATATATATTTTGTTTATTCCTATTTTAGCATGCATATTTGATTTTTTCCAGATCTGATTTGTATTTATTGTTGCATTGATTTATTATGTTCATTAAATAAATTGTTGGGCTAGTGTCGAGTTGATTCACATGCTTATATAGTTTTCAGATCTAATGTATATTTGACATCACACTAGTTATTGGTTGGTTTAATTTTTAGATCTAATTTTCAAACTTCATTTTTTAGATTTAATATATGGATTCTACTAGAATGATTTAACCTCTTGAGTTCGGACTAGTTTTACCCCTAGTCATGGTATGATTTATGATATCTTGTGCAACATGTTATCAACACTTGAACGAATCTTGTTTTTATGTTGGCTCTTGGCTGGTTCTTTACCGCATGTGATAGAGAAGAGATAACTCAACTTGCGAGCCCGAATGAGTGGAAGGCAGGAGAAAGTTGCACTCATGAACAATCAATCTCTCATTTTATGTTGTTTATGTGGTGTCTAGACTATTGAATCTTTTGTACAATGTTTTGATTTATGAAAATTTGAAGCTTTAATAGGTGTTTTAGAAGTTTTAAGATTTAGTTGTAGATTTTAGTTATATTAATGCAAATCTAATGTCAAGACGTGAAATTCTATCATGGTATTAGATTTGTGCTACTAGAATTTAGTGTCCAAATGCATGGAGAATTCAACTACCTATGAGAGGGGACTAGGAATGGAATATTTTAGTAGGTGTGATGCTTAGAAAACTCTAGTGATTGGAGAAAATCCATGCCCATGAGAGGCACGAGGACTTGTGAGAGGTTAGTGGTTGTGAGACCTAGGGAACTCCATTGATTGGAGTAAGTTATTTTATGCCCAATAAGGGTGATTTAAACTTGTGATGGGTTATTTTTTTGGTTGATCTACGCTGATTAAATTTGTATTTAAGTGAACTGTAGGAATGGTTAACTTGATTTCAATTATAACATATTTTTTCAGACTAAAGGGAGCTTCTTGACTTCACCACTTGGAAATGCAAGGTGTAAATACTAATGGAAAGATGGATCTTTGGAGGATAGTTGAAGTGAAGGTTATAGTTTCAAATGATCCCCAATGATTCGCTCGACAGAGAAGAAAATTTCTAAGGAAAAGAGGATCATGTTGGATTTCACAAAGGATCAATTAATTCCTCAAATCATAGGAAAATTGATGAAGGAAATGTATGAATCATTGGCTTCTCTATATTGGAGTGTCAATTTTTCCTAGAGGTTGTTCCCAAGGAATAAACTCATCCATCCTCACATTAGTAATACAGAGATAGTGGCTAGTTACTTGATGAATATCACCAAACTTAGAGATTATGTCTTTGTGATCGATATGAAGATCAATAATGAGGAGTTAGTGACCATTGCACCAAATGGTTTCTAACCACTGTGGGAAGAATTTTATGTATGGATTTTGTTCTTGAGGACACCTTCCAAATTTTGAGAATCTTTAGGGCACATTTTTCCTAGAAGAAACAATGCATGAGAGAGTGACATTTGGAATCGATGAAGTTCAAGAAATAGCACTCACAAGGAAAGTGAAGAAAGGTGGTAAGAAATTGTTAGGGTCCTAACCTGCACATAGGTAGAACAATGTATTTGGATGTAAAAAAGGTCAATATTAATAAGGCCTTTCAATAAAATAGAATAAGGCATATGTAAGAAGACCTAATAGAAGCTTATGCTTCTAGAAGGATGTTCCTCTAGATGCTTCTTTTAATAGACATATTTAGTATAAATAGGAGTCGAGGGTATGAGAACCCTAG
>JZKD02S0945756.1:0-13797 GCA_000966675.3 Picea glauca | reverse complement strand
GTATACCTTGGAATGATTAGGTGAAATGATAGTATAAGTCAAAATGCAGGTGATGAAGGGTAAAATAATAGCAAAAAGTATGGGCAAAAAGGGTACAATATGTGGTCCTAACAAGGGAGACCATTAGATTCACGATGTGGAATAAATGGATTTCAAACCACCCCTTTTTCCACATGGATTTTAATTCTAATTCAACAAAAAAGCCATGAAAAAGTAATAATTCCACACTATAGCTTTCCACCATAAGTAAAACTATGCCTTGAAGGGTTTGGACTTTTCCAAGATGAACCGGACTCAAAAAAACTCAAGAAGTGCCTCGATCTATTGAAACTTTTCCTTTGGTGATTTTCCCAATTCCAACACAATTCAAAAAGAAGGTTTATAAAATCTCTTTGATCTATTGAATCTTTGCCTTTGGTTATCACTAGATTCTGAAATAAATCACCTAAATTGGAGAATTGGATGAACCAAGTATAAAGGGTGACTAATATCCACACGGTTATATAGCATTGAATGTTGCAGGGGATTGGGTGATATATAGGCCATTGGATTTGAATGGATATGATCCTTATAAATGACAGAAAATATCCACACTAATACAAAGCGTTGAATGTTATAGATGCTCTAGAATTTAAATTGCCTTCAAATCCAACAGCCTATATATCAAGCCATGTAACATTAAATACTACATAATAAAGTAAATATTGTGAACCCTTATAAAACTATCTATATATCACCCCATGTAACGTTGAATGCTACATAATAAGATAAATATTGTTCATCCTTATAAAACTTGGTATGTCCATAGCCAATGAGATGGATTACCTACTTGGATAGGTAGTTTCCCTAAAAAAAAAAATTTATCCCCACCCAATTTGAGATACTCTTTATCCTCAACCACACAAATTTTATCCTTGAGCCAAGAGAATGACTAACCCAATATAGAATCACTAAGGTGACAGTTTCTATGCTCTAATAAAGTTATTCTTTCATCCGATGACATTATCTACGGTGCCTAGTTATTAGTCCCTACCGTAGGTATAGAGGGACTATAGCAATCAATAAATCGTTGACTTCATATTAGTTTAGCCTTTGACCAAATTTTTTTCCATATATGTATTGTTGGAACCAGGGAACTGAAAACATCAATTTTTATATAAAAAAAAGTACCATATTTGTCATGATCTGATTAGACAAGGGATTGGAGGTCTTATTGTCAGCTTCGCTATTCCCAATGTTATATATGTTGGCATATCCAATTTATTTGATCGTATATGGTATTTTTGAATCATATATTTTGTTATGCATTGGTCGAAGGTGGATTAATGCTAGCATTAGTTCGAATGTTTGGTTTATCATTTTATGCTAGGTAAATTTATGGCAATGTTTGATATGTTGGCATATCCAAAGTTTGTCCTTCGAATACATTCTCTATTGTTCAAACTATTGTTACAAAAAAAATAAAAAATTAATTGGGATATGTCAGAGACCTACCACATTGCATTTTTTTCTTAAATGTTTACAAAGAATTTCTTACAGACTTAAATGTTTACCTAGCAGGCTTGGCAACGTTGAATGCTTACTTAACAATCTTGTTACAATACATTTTCTTCCATTTTTTAAATTTATATTTTTCAGCGACATTGTTGGTTCACTGGTTCATGCTTTCTTTTTTCATCTCCACTGATTTCTTATTTGCATGTTGTTGTTGTTCTTGCTTGCATGTTTGTGTTGTTGTAGTTTGCACATTTGGAGTTTTGCAATCGCGATTGGAACTACGTCATTCTTGGTGGAGTGGTTGTTGCTTTCTTCTTTCTTGGATGCATGTTGTTTGCTGTTGTTTAATTCGACTTTGTAGGGTTTAGGTCCTACGCCTACAATTGGGCATTTTGGTGCTTCTTAAATGGATTATTATTTGTTGCTTGTTCTTGTTTGCCTTGGGTTTGCAATGTTGGGATTGTGCATCTGCAGTTGGAACTCTTGTTACATTATTTTGTAGTGGATTCTACATAGAATACTACTAAGATAAAATAACATAGAAAAAAAATGCAGTCAATGTAAATTGCATCTCTTAAGTGTTGAACTAGAGTTTGTCGGCCTCAAACTATATTTCATAGTTGGTGATGATTTTTTCATGGATTATGTGTTACTATGGTTTCATAGTTACGAGAGTAGAATTTTTTGTGTGAGCTATATATTTGTTCTCTCCCTTTTATTTTCCTCTTGTAAACTATGTTTCCGGCTCTATAGTTTCTCTTCTTTCTATGGCCATTCCGACCGACCGAAGTTAGGTTGCATACTTAGCTAGTTTTATGGACGCGACTTCACAGATAGGTTCTATCGAACTATGACAGGTCGTGTTCTGTGTATACATATTGCACTTAGAAATTCTATGCTCTAGAATTCGACCTGACACTCCTCGAACTCGCAACCATGCCTCTGCCTGCAATGAGTTTGGCTATTCTACCTAGCTTTCCATACTTAGTCGAGTTTTCAAAGTTTGGTGGGTTGACGCCTTTCTGGGTTCAGAAACTTTAAAACCATTTGTCGCTCCCCTCCTTTCCCGCTACCTTTTTCCCTTCCCAATAGACATTAATTATGCTTTCAAAAGGCACAACCGACCATATAGGTTTGAAAAGATTGACATTAATAAGTGAAAAGCTCGAGGACATCTTCCATTAAAATGAATAGACAGTCGAATATTATGGGATCTTGTAATTTTGTTTGCCCACATTTTGAATTTGCTATATATATATATATATATATATATATATATATATATATTTGGATCTTTTAGTTTTCTTAAAGGCTTCAACATAGTCCATGAACGTGTCACCCATAGAGGCCTTGATGTCATGTCCCTCTTTAATATTATGCATATCTTAGATGTCAGATTTGAGAATCTGCTCAAATATGGGAATGTTAATACCTGCTATTAGTCACTATTCAGCGTACATATTCGAAAAGATTGGCATTTATAAGCAAAAATATCGAGAACATATATCATTAAAACAATTTAACACAAAATCAATGGAAGATCATCCATTGTTTCTTTTAAATACTTATTTCCATTTCTCTCTATCATGAAAGAGTTGCACTTTAGTGTGCCTTTGTTCTAATGTTCCTAGTCATGGACATGTAATACAACTTAGATATGCGATTGAGGCCCAGATGAAAGAAGAGAGACTGGTTTTATGTGACGTGAGATTTGAGTAAAAAAAAAACTTTGTGATCCAACAGAAACTTAGAGAGGAGGAAAAAAAAAGAACAAGTATCTTCTGGTTGGTGTTCTCCTTGTGTTCGATGCTTTGGTTGATTGAAAAGGCTGCCTAGAGATTTGTTTGTTGAACTTCTTTGTTTTCTTGTTGGGAGTTGTAATGGATTTTTAGGTCACGTGCAAAATATTTCTTCGTTGAAGTATATAGTTTCTTCCAACAACACAGATTTGGAAAGTGTATCGAATTCTACAGATCCCACAAGAATTTTTCTACCTCGGGGATGACGCACTTACAATCACTTGCAAAATGGCCTATGATGTTCGTAAATGACACAAAATATTACTCCATTTGTGAATGTAACCAGAGGTGGGCAACATAAACTGTATGGGTGGATAAAATGGCATATTATCACTACAGAAGTTTCTATTTCAAAGTTTGTTGAGCTACTTTTGGGTGTGGTAACCGACTTGACAGAAATCCATGTTCTTTGTCAAAGTTTGTTCAGTTTCCTCTGGATGTAGTTACAGACACAGTCAGACTCCACATATTTGGTGTCACCACCGAACATTCCAGAACTTTATGTGGGCCGCCATATCTTCCACCGCTATGAGTAAATATATATTCTGATGTGATGTACAACATTTGATACACATTCCAGACCTGTGCTGATGCGTTCTGCAGCATTTGATATACTTTTCAGAGTTGTTCTTCCCGAAGAAGTGATGTATCTCAACAAATTAACATTTTGCAGTTGGGTTGGACGTTTCTTCCAATTTACTATAATAAAGCAAAGAAATTCAACATACAAATCTTTAGGCAGGATTTTCAACCAAAAAGATGATCGGATACAGGGAGAATAACAGTCACAACATACTTGAATTTGTTTTTCGTCCCATAGCTATTGTGACATAAAATGACTCCCTCGAGTTTGAAATCGGCTTGAATCACATTTCTAAGTTGTCTCGGATGTCAATGGTCAGGAACATTGCAAGGGAAGCACCTTAAACCCCAAGTTTTCGACGACAGAGGGATATTAATACTTGACAAAGAATGGAATGTTGGATAACCAACCATTGCAAGCAAGCCATATCTAGAAGAGACAAGATATTCAAACAACTAGGATAGATGTAGTTGGCAATGCCAATTAAGTACAAGACCTGAAATTGATATTCAACTCGTTTTTTACGAATAAAGGGTTTGAACGTCAAGAAAACTATCAACGAGCTTCATTAATGCACATATTGTTTATTGGTCGGAGGCAGGCGAAATCACAATCGTTGTGGAAAATAGTCTTAGTTATATTTTGTAACCCATCTTATTTGAATATAGAATAATTCTGGTTTATTTTTTAATAGTATTTTCCAATCTCTAGTATTTGTTTTAATTTTATTTTGTACCTTCTTCCCCTGTGTTGTTAAACATGGAAAACAAGCTTTTCTTTCTGTTGCCCACTACTTCAATTTAAATAAAGCCTGCTCTATTTGTTGCTTACATTTTACATTGAAGAATAATTTGTCATAAGCCATACTTATGTGGCATCGGCCCTATACTTAAAGAAAGAAATTGGAGAACCCGTCCTGCTTCCATTCTTCGGGTCCCGTAAATAGAATGAATTAATGAGTTACAACAAGGCAACTCAAGTGTTGACGCAATGTTCTTGTTCAATATCTTTCATATATTACAGCTTCTTCTATTTGATAATATCCGTGCATATATACTAATATGAGTACTATTGGAATAAATACAAAAACTTCCTCTTCGACAAAGCTTAGGCAATTATGTTTGGGTTTGCGGTATTAAACTACTATGTTCCCTGTTCCATCATATACATGTTATAGCCAAAGATATTCTATGATCTGCAATTTATGCTTTAACTATTGATAACTCAACATGAGTTTGAAAATATTGGCATTAATAAAGGAATGATTGAATTTTTCTTAATTACATAAATCACACCAAATTTTGATTGCATTTAATTTAATTTAGATATTAATGTTTATGGAGAGTTGGAGTTTTCTCATGTCATTGCAAGGAATACAAGATGAATAGATGATAAGGAGTTTATCTCGTTGAAACCACAATCCAAATTCATGTTTCTTGTTGTGTTATATACATCTTGCAGTCAAACTTTTCATGGTTTCAATGAAATTTGCGAACCGAGGAGCATCCTGCAAATTGGAAGATCATTTTCATTTGAAACAAAAACAATCCATTAATATATATTAGTATGAATACTATTCAGATAAACATGAAAAAATTCTCCATTAATACATATTAGTATGAATACTATTGAAATAGATATCAAACCTTTCTCTTGGCCAATAATTAGCCAGTTATCTAGCCACCAGGCCCTGGATTCGCGGTACCCAACACCTATATCCCTCGTTCCGTCATATACATCTTACAGCCAAAGACTTTCAGTAATTTGTAGTTTATTCTTTTACTAGTGAGAACCTAGCAGGGGTTTGAAAACATTGCCATTAATAAATGGAAAAAAAGTTTTTTCGACTATTAGATACTTATCCCTTTTCCCCTTTTCCTCTCTCGTCCATTATGGCTTTATGGTTTTATACTTAGTCGTCTTTCTATGATGGGTAGTTGTAGGGTTCGCAGGCTGACATATATTCATCTCCATCTGTATCTTCAATTTAATAATTCGACCGACCGTTGTTCCTTTCCATACTTTGTCAATTTTATGGTCGCAGTTGTCGAGTTGGCGCATAAAAACTGGCCTTTTATTCTTCTCCCCCATTATCTCTTTCTGGATATATAATTAGTCACCATTCTATGGTATCTGGTTCTAGATTTGGTGGGCTGACATGTCCTCATATCTATCTATATCCTCACATGACAAATCTGATCGACAGTTGTTCCTTTCCATACTTAGCCAATTTTATGGTCGTCATTGCAGGGTCGATGCTTATGAACTCGACTATTTATCTCTCCCTTATATACATCTTGCACTCAAAAAATCCATGATCTATATTAACTTCATTCAAAGTATTTGTCACTGCCTTCCATCCCCAATAACTTCTCTTCCTTCCTGATATACATCAACTATGCTCTTACTAGTGACAATTGGACATAGTGGTACGAAATATACTTCAGTGTTCTGCAATTTATACCTTAATTGGTGAGAACTCATCAGGGGTTCGAAAGGATTTTCATTAATAATAAAACACTAGATGTTCTTCTATGAGATACTTAGTCCTTTTCCCCTTGTCTTGTACCCGTGTATTATCGCTTTCTAGTTATATACTTAGTCTCCTTTCTATGATCATGTGTTCCAACGTTGGCGTGTTGACATATATTCATCTCCATCTATATCCTTGCATGGAGAATTGGACCACCCGCTGTTCCTTTTCATACTTAGTGAATTTTATGCCCGTGGTTGTCAGGTTGGCATTTTCGAATTTTGTTTCTTCTTGTTCCGTGATATACATCTTCCACTCAAAAATTTTGTGATCTACAATTCCATTGTGGACTCCTTCGTCCTTTTTCCATTTTTTACTTTTCGTGTATTATGGGACTATAAAGTATGGACATGATATTTTATAGAGCATGTATGGATTGCACGTTCCATACCTAGCCACTTTTTGGATCGTGGGTTCTTAGGTGGGCAGGCTCAAAACTGGGCCTCCATTGTTTTGTGCCCTACAAATAGCACCCAAAATTCTGCAATATACAAATTGACAAGTGGACCTGTGGGTTGGCTGACTCAACATTGCACTTCTATTGTTCTGTGTCCTCCAAAAAACGCTCGTAGTTCCGAGATATGCAAATTGACACATGGACTCCAGGGTTGGCGGGGTGAATATTTCCATTGTTTACAGATGGTAATCCCTATCAACTATCTAATAGTATCTAAAAACATTATTTTCAATACTAAATTAGATCTTAGTAGTGACAACTGGACATAGAGGTACGAAACATTTGGCATCACACCCTCCGCAATATACAAATTGACTACCGGATTCTGACATTGTCTGCTCTTCCTTGTTACAGATTATGCATTCAAATGTTCGGAGCAATACAATTTTAACGTTGGGGCATTGCATCTTCTAGAGAGACCTTGTCAACCTGTTTTGAATCCTTTTGTTGTCGAGTTCATGAAATGTCCAACTCTTGGATACTATTTCGGGTTGGCACCAAGCTTCGTTCTACCACAGTTCACAAATGTTTCAATGTATCTGTCGCTACCTTCCATCCCCACTAACTTCCTCTCGATCCTAATATAGATTGGTTTTTCTCTTACTAGTGACAACTAAACACAATGGTACGAAATAGTTGGCATCCGACCCTCTGCAATATAGAAATTGACTACCGGGTTCACATCTTGTACTCAAAATTTCACTGATCTACAATTCCACCGCAGACTCCTTAATCCTTCCTCCCTTTTCTTCTTCCCGTGTATTATGGCTTTCTAGTTATATACTTAGTCACCTCTCTATGATCGTGGGTTCTAAAGTTGGTGGGTTGACATATATTTATCTCCATCTA
This sequence comes from Picea glauca, assembly GCA_000966675.3. NCBI lineage: Eukaryota > Viridiplantae > Streptophyta > Pinopsida > Pinales > Pinaceae > Picea > Picea glauca. The sequence continues at coordinate 6,079 of JZKD02S0945756.1, read as the reverse complement.
TATAATCACACGACGAATCTGACCAATCGTTGTTCCTTTCCATACTTAGCCAATTTTATGGCCGCAATTACTGGGTTGGCAGTTTAGAACTCTTCTTCTTCTTGTTCCTTGATGTACATATTGCACTCAAAACTTCTCTGATCTACAATTCCATCGACGAATCCTCGAACTTACAAGCTTCACTCTACCACAGTTCACAAATGTTTCAAAGTATCTGTCATTGTCTTCCATCCCCACTAACTTCTTGTCCTTTGTAATAAACATTGGTTATGGTATTACTAGTGAGAAATGCACGCACTAATATGAAATAGTTCACATCCAACCCTCCACAATATAGAAATTGACTATCGAGTTCTGACATCATCCCCTCTTCTGTATTACAGATTATGCATTCAAATGTTTTGAACAATACAATTTGATCGTCGAGGCCTCGCGTCTTCTGGGGAGACCTTGTGAGGCTATGTTGGATCCTCCCATTGACAAGTTCACGAAATCTTCAATTCTTAGTCACTATTTTAGGTTGGAGCAATCAAACTCTGTTGCTTCTTGTTCCATGATATACATATCGCACTCAAAATTTTCTTGATTTACAATTCCACCATAGACACCTTGGTCATTTTTCCATTTTCTTCTTCCCATGTATTATCGCTTTGTGGTTATATACTTAGTCTCCTCTCTATGATCATGGGTTCCAGCGTTGGCAGGTTAACATATCTTTATATCCATCTATATAATCAAACAAATAATCCGACTAACCGCTGTTTCTTTCCATACTTCGCCAATTTTGTGGTCGCAGTTGTTAGGTTGGCAGTTTCGAACTCTGCTTCTTCTTGTTTTGTGATGTACATCTTGCACTCAAAACTTCTGTGATCTACAATTCCACTGTGGACTCCTCAAAATTGAAAGCTTCTCTCTACCATGGTTCACAAATGTTTCAAAGTATTTGTTGTTGCCTTCCATCCCCACTAACTTCTTCTCCTTCCTAATATACATTGGTTATGCTCTTACTATTGACTCTTACTAGTGACAATTGCACACACTGATAAAAAATAGTTCGCATCTGGTCGTCTGCAATATACAAATTGACTACCAGGTTCTGACATCATCCCCTCTTCCGTGTTATAGATTATGCATTCAAATGTTTCGAACGACACAATTTGACCGTTGGGGCCTCACGTCTTTTAGGGAGACCTTGTCAGCCTATTTTGGATCCTCCTATTGACGGGTTCACACAATATCCAATTCTTAGTCACTATTTTGGGTTGACGCATTCGAACTCTGCTGCTTCTTGTTCTATGATATACGTATTGCACTCAAAATTTCCATGATTTACAATTCCACCGCGGACACCTTAGTCCCTTTCCCCTTTTCTTCTTCCCATGTATTATAGCTTTGCGGTTATATACCTAGTCATTTTTTTATGATCGCGGATTCCAGCATTGGTGGGCTGACATATCTTCATCTCCATCTATATTCTCACATGACGAATCTGACCAACCATTGTTCCTTTCCATACTTAGCCAATTTTATGGCCGCGGTTACCGGGTTGTCACTTCCGAACTCCGCTGCTTCTTGTTCCATGATATACATATTGCACTCAAAAATTTCATGACTTGCAATTCAACCACAGACTCCTTAATCCTTTTTCCCTTTTCTTCCTCCCATGTATTATCACCTTCTAGTTATATACTTAGTATCTTTTCTATGATTGCAGGTTCCAGCCTTGGCGGGCTAACATATATTCATCTCCATCTATATCCTTAGATGACTAATCCGACTGACCACTATTCCTTTTCATACTTAGCCAATTTTATGGTCGTGGTTGCCGAGTTGGTGCTTTCGAACTCTTTTGCTTCTTGTTCTATTCTATACATCGTTCACTCAAAAATTTCATGATCTACAATTCCACTACGGACTTCTCGAACTCGTAACCTTCACTCTACCACAACTCACAAATGTTTCAAAGTATCTCTCACTACCTTCCATCCCCACTAACTTCTTATCCTTCCTGATATACATTAGTTATGCTCTTGCTAGTGATACACAAATTTCCCTCTGGAATGTCCTACCATACCCTCTTTGTTGTTATGCGTATTGCACTCAAAACGTTCTGAGACATACAATTTGACCCTCGTGCCCTCAACTCCAACGATTGTACCTTGTAACCCTATTTTGAAACTACTTTTTCCCGTACCCATGACTATCCTACTTTCTTACTATGCAATTAGAAACCTTTCATGCTAACAGCTAACCATGTAGGAACCGTCAACAGTGTCATCAATGAGTGAAACGCTCAAGGAGATCTCCCATTATTATGCATTAAACCAAGATGTGCAGAGAGTTATTTGTCCCTTCCGATTGTTCATCTCAAACAAGAGTCGCCACATTGGCCCACCCAAGAAATCTACAATGCTTAATCGCTCATTACCGTATCCACCATGTTCGCATTTCTATGTATGCAATTACTAGTGTTTAATGTTAACAACGCATCATGGAACAGTTGTCCAAATTTTCATTAATGAATGAAAGTCATCAGGACATATCCCATTCACACACATTGGACCAAGATTTGCGCATGGTTATATTATACCTTCCAACTTTACATTTCATTCATTGTCTGGAGCAAACAAACGTTCTTGTAGACTTATGGCAGCAGATCGACATCAATTTTGTGAAGATAGAGTTAATATCTTTGGACATCAGGAACAGAACTTCCAGTGGTCTAGGGCATACTTTTACTATTCATCCCATTCTGCCCAGAACAAAGTGATTTAGACCTCTGGAATCGCTCATGTAGGCTGCGTCCTTGAGGTTTTTTACTGTAAGGAGGTGGTCTCTTGGTGCACTGAAAAATATGTTCCAGACCAAAGAATTATTCCACTGCGCGACCATTCTCCTGTTTCTTTGTCACCTCAGGTCTTTCTCAAGATGTTAAAATTGTCGGCGCCAACATTGACGTTCAAAGGACAAGACTGTAAGCAGTTTCTAGTAAAATATGATAACGAGTTGGACATCTTAGCCAAATTCCTCGAAGACCCGACAACAATTCCTAAAGATATCACAAGGTTGCAGGTAAGTTCCTTTAGAAATCCATTCCAGGAAATTTCTTGGTTGTTTACAAGAATAACAGGACAGGCATTTATGACAAGCATTTCCCATATAGATATTCATATTTTGTATTTCACAGTCAAGGAACAATACATTTTCAATTGGGGGAAGCTAATTTCCATTGAGATCTATTCCCAGTTGTCACAATTCAAATAATCAAATAAATTTTATATGTCATCCTACTTGATTTTTGCAATAGTGCATTGTTGTCCGTTTCCAGAACTTTCTCTTTCCAATAAAATAAACTGTGCATTCGACCTAGTAACATTATGGTACGAGGCCCTATGGAGGCACAAGGCCTCCCATTGTTTTATGAAGTTTTTAATGGCTTTGTCTCAGTTTTCAAATATTTATTGTTAGGCAAGGATGCTCTGTAGATGTCTGGCCAGGCAACAAAGTTTTTGAACAGGAAGGGAACACTTGAACAAAAAGAAAATCATAGTGTCCTCATGGTCTTTGGCTCTAAGAAAAATCCTTCTTTGCTTCCATGCCACATCACGAAAAATATGTTTGTTATAGAAATAGAAAGGCAATACAACCACTGGTTGCATTTTTTTCATGATAAGAAAAAAACATTGTTCATTCCTCTACTCTGGAAAGTCAGAGACTTCGTGTGCAGAAACGTCAACAAGATTGATGAGTTTTTCGGCCATTTCAAGAAATTGAACCTAACATATGATGAAAGGATAAAAGGGTTTGACCCTAATGGGATTTTTCGAGAACATTTACTGACAGTTGGCTTTAACATCTCTTTTATCCATAGAAACCTGACCGAAGACAGGGACAACGACGACACCAATCCTACTTGTGTCGATTGCGATGCAGAGACATTGCAAAGCACGACTGAATTGTATAGACATCAGGGAAAAGTATCCAGTGAGAAGAGTACCCAATCCCCTGCCACACTCCTAAGAGAACGACATCACGGAGCATCGCTTCAACGACCCACCCCAGTAAGAAAGCAACCCAGAAATCTTTGAACGGAGGAAGAGATAAGAACCTAGATAAGAAATCTAGTTCTATACTTAGTCGCCTCTCTATGATCATGGGTTCTAGAGTTGGTGGGTTGACATATATTTATCTCCATCTATATAATCACACGACGAATCTGACCAATTGTTGTTCCTTTCCATACTTAGCCAATTTTATGGCTGCAGTTACTGGGTTGGCAGTTTCGAACTCTTATTCTTCTTGTTCCGTGATGTACATATTGCACTCAAAACTTCTCTGATATACAATTCCACCGAGGAATCCTCGAACTTGCAAGCTTCACTCCACCACAGTTCACAAATGTTTCAAAGTATCTGTCATTGTCTTCCATCCCCACTAACTTCTTGTCCTTTGTAATAAACATTGGTTATGGTATTACTAGTGAGAAATGCACGCACTGATATGAAACAGTTCACATCCAGCCCTCCACAATATAGAAATTGACTATCGGGTTCCGACATCATCCCCTCTTCTGTATTACATATTATGCATTCAAATGTTATGAACAATACAATTTGATCGTCGAGGCCTCGCGTCTTCTGGGGAGACCTTATGAGGCTATGTTGGATCCTCCCATTGACAAGTTCACGAAATCTTCAATTATTAGTCACCGTTTTAGGTTGGACCAATCGAACTCTGTTGCTTCTTGTTCCATGATATACATATCGCACTCAAAATTTTCTTGATTTACAATTCCACCATAGACTCCTTGGTCGTTTTTCCATTTTCTTCTTCCCATGTATTATCGCTTTGTGGTTATATACTTAGTCTCCTTTCTATGATCATGTGTTCCAACGTTGGTAGGTTAACATATCTTGATATCCATCTATATAATCAAACAAAGAATCTGACTGATCGCTGTTGCTTTCCATACTTAGCCAATTTTGTGGTCGCAGTTGTCAGGTTGGCAGTTTCGAACTCTGCTTCTTCTTGTTTTGTGATGTACATCTTGCACTCAAAACTTCTGTGATCTACAATTCCACTGTGGACTCCTCAAAATTGAAAGATTCTCTCTACCATGGTTCACAAATGTTTCAAAGTATTTGTTGTTGCCTTTCGTCCCCACTAACTTCTTCTCCTTCCTAATATACATTGGTTATGCTCTTACTATTGACTCTTACTAGTGACAATTGCACACACTGATAGAAAATAGTTCGCATCCGGTCATCTGCAATATACAAATTGACTACCAGGTTCTGACATCGTCCCCTCTTCCGTGTTATATATTATGCATTCAAATGTTTCGAACGACACAATTTGACCGTCGGGGCCTCACGTCTTCTAGGGAGACCTTGTCAGCCTATTTTGGATCCTCCTATTGACGGGTTCACAAAATATCCAATTCTTAGTCACTGTTTTGGGTTGACGCATTCGAACTCTACTAGTTCTTGTTCTATGATATACGTATTGCACTCAAAATTTCCATGATTTACAATTCCACCGTGGACACCTTAGTCCCTTTCCCCTTTTCTTCTTCCCATGTATTATAGCTTTGTGGTTATATACCTAGTCATTTTTTTATGATCGCGGATTCTAGCATTGGTGGGCTAACATATCTTCATCTCCATCTATATTCTCACATGATGAATCTGACCAACCATTGTTCCTTTCCATACTTAGCCAATTTTATGGCCGCGGTTACCGGGTTGGCACTTCCAAACTTCGCTGCTTCTTGTTCCATGATATACATATTGCACTCAAAATTTCCGTGACTTGCAATTCAACCACAGACTCCTTAATCCTTTTTCCCTTTTCTTCCTCCCATGTATTATCACCTTCTAGTTATATACTTAGTATCTTTTCTATGATTGCGGGTTCCAACCTTGGCGGGCTGACATATATTCATCTCCATCTATATCCTTAGACGACTAATCTGACCGACCACTATTCCTTTTCATACTTAGCCAATTTTATGGTCGTGGTTTCCGAGTTGGTGCTTTCAAACTCTTTTGCTTCTTGTTCTATGCTATACATCGTTCAC
>JZKD02S0945734.1:0-13797 GCA_000966675.3 Picea glauca | reverse complement strand
TAGGAATTTTGGCATTCCCGTTTATTGTAAAAGGGCCTTCAGAGCCTCATTGTAATCATCTTCTTGCGAATGCGAGTAGCCGTCACATCTCTTCTCAAGGATAAGCTGCCACCATTCCAGCGACTCTTTCACTCTGTATTTTTACAGTCTCTGTACATTTCTCTGATTAATAGAAATCATGTATTACTGTATATCTGTGTTTATGGGTGCATCTCTGATACATTTCTGTTATATTATTGAATATCTGCAATATCTCTGTGCATTTCTTTATTATATCTCCGCTCTCATTTCGTGCCGAAAATAATCCGGATCAAATAGTTTGGCTAGTCCTTGTCCTTTTACTAGCTTTGTGGGCTTGATCTCCACATCATACTCCTAAATTTAAGCAATCCATTTATTTATTCTTCCCTCACTTCCAAGTTGAGTGAGAATGTACTTTATAGTACTAGTGGGTACATAAGCCTAGATATTAGAGTGCAATATATAATCTCTGAAATCCTTTAATGTTTTGACCAATGCATAAGCGTGTTTTTCCATGCAACTATATTTCAGCTCAACATCCATCAAGGCTATGATGAAAAAGGATATGGGTTTTTCTTGATTTTCTTCATTCTTCTGAAGCAACAAAACAACTATAGTATGTACTGATGCAAAAGAGAAGATGATAAAATCTTTATCATAATCCGGGCTTATCAGAACTTGAGAATCTCCCAAGGCTTCTTTAATCTACTGAAAATATTCTTTAGCCTCATTTTTCCACTTGAATTCATGGTACTTTTTCAACATCTTGGTAATGTTCTTCACCATTTCAAAAGAATTAGGGAAAAAAATTCTCAGAAAGTTTATCCTTCCTAGGAAATATTATACTTCTTTCTTGTTCCTAGGTTGAGAAAAATTTTTACTGCCTCCACCATTTTTGTATCTATTTTCATTCCTTTGTATATTATATGGCCCAAAAACTTTCCTTCTTTCAAAGAAAAATAAGGCTTTTTGGGGTTCAAGGACAATCCAAATTTTCTACACTTCACAAAGATATGCCTTAAACGCTTGAGCTGATCTTCATCTGTCTTGGATAATACAATCATGTCATCAAGATATCTAACGATGAATTTATCCCTCTCACCCAAAAAATCAATGTCCATAGCTCTCTGAAAAGTTTCTCCTTCATTTATCAAACCAAAAGGCATCTTATTATACATGAAATTTCCCCATGGCGTTTTGAAGGTTGTCTTTTCTTTGTCATATAGGTACATTTCCACTTGGTTATATCTTGAAAAACCATCCATCATGGATATCTTTTTTTCCCCCACCACTTTATAGAATATATGATCCATATTGGGAAGGGGGTAGTTATCTTTCAATGAGCACTTATTCAGGTTTCTAAAGTCCACACATAGCCTTATTTCCCCACTCTTTTTTCTCACTGGGACCAAATTAACTACCCATTCACAATAACTTAGGTGAATAGTAATATGGACATCCAATAATTTTCTCACCTCTTTCTCAATGGCATGCAAGAGAAAAGGATTAACTTGCCTAAGTTTCTTCTTGAAAGTCTTAGTACTAGGTTTGAGGGGTATTTGATGCTAGATGATACTAGTATCATAAGATTTTAAGTCCTTGTGTCTCCATGCAAAGACATCCATGTACTCTTTGAAAAACTTCTAATATTCTTCCCTATGATCAACAAGAATATCTTTATACAATTTAATATACTTAGCCTCCTTTTCTATCCCAATATTATATTCCTCAATGCTATAATCCTTGGGAAGGACAACTAGTTTGACATGTACACCATTTCTATCAAGCAATTCTTATAAAGGCACCAGTCCTTTGGTAATGAAGCTATTCTTGAGCTACAAGAATTTATGCTCAACCATATAATTGTTGAATTGAGGGATCTCTTCAACTTCATCTCCAATTCCCTATTTGGTCTCTTCTTCATCATCTCAGCCAATATGAGTATTTTCATACTCATCTATCACTTCCATGATCCTTTTGATTTGTTGGTCATCTTCAAAAAATTGCTAGTATTTGATATTGTCAGGGATAGATGACTTGTATCTCATCTAAATCTCATATTTAACTTGAGGGGTGGATGGTGCTTTAAAGTTATTGACTGCTACTGCTAAGGAATCAGTTGGATGATTAAACTCTCTTAAAAAAAAAATATTGAAGGCTTCATAAAAATTATCGATCATATCCCATACCTTATTTTTGTACACCATCATTCTTGGATTCCTTGTTTGATAGAAACATTTTACTTATTTCACAACTAGTTATGAATATCCAAATGCCACCAACTTGGTAATTCACATATTCCTTGCTACCTCTGTTATCACCATAAAACTTTCTGTGGGAAATCTAGTTTTCAAGACTTAGCGAGGTGTTAAACTAATGTGGAGGCATGACAAACTGTAGGACAGGGCCAAGTCTAGTGGGAGGAGTTTAAATATAGCGGTAGTGTGGAGTTGATGGAACTCAATAGGTCGCATATTGTAGGCACTACAGATCAATAGTCGAGGATCATTTCAGGGGGAGGACTTGCACGAAAGATAATTCCTGAAAGCAACCCGAAAAGTAAACCACGGTTTTGGGCTAGGACCACGTGGTGCCACTAGGTGCATTTTGGGGTGATAAGTGGGTTTCCCCAAACCACTTCCTCTCACCCCCAAAATCAAGAAAGTATATAAAGGGGGTGCTCGTCGTTAATTTATTATTTTTTCAAATACTGGAACATTGAATGTTGGTGCGACCACTCCATTCAAACTGAAGTTCAATAGTACTCCAAGCTCATGCATTTTCTTTTCAATCACAAGTATTTTTCATCACCACCATGGACCCTATCATTATGTCAGTAGTAGAGCAATACCCCGTGTCAAACAAAGAATCCATAATTGACCGAGATTCACATGTTTTTGACACCAAAATCACCATTTCACCCATCTCTGTGTCCAAAGCTAATATATCTGTTAATGTAGGAAATAAGATACCCTTCCTTGAATCATTCCAGGCCACTATGGTCCCTTATGTTGTCGAGGTCGTGTTCCCTTTCCCTAAATTCATAGGTTGGTGCACATAGAAATATTCACAGGAAGAGAAAGTTGTCTTAAATAAATAGGGGTCTGAGGTTCTATGTAGGGTAGAGAGTTTATCAATTTGAAGCACCCTTGGCATACCATAGTCCTTCTCCACAGTGTCTGAACCATTCAAGGAAGAAAATTTGATTATGGTTTACAGGGAGTGTCCATTAGAAGTTAAAGAACTACTTTTATGAACAACTGTTAAACCAAAGCATATTTCTGAAACTCTGTCCCTTCCAAGGAGTGTTAATCTCATGGTTATTGAAGTCCAATGGGTTTGTTCCATACTGAGTTAGATTTTAGGTCTATATAATGACAAGTATGTGGTTGAGGTCATGTTAGGTTTTCTGTTGGAATTTTTCTAGTCAGATTCCAGTTAGTTAGTCTGCATCAACTTTGATAAATTCATAGTTGATAATATCCACAAACAACTAGTGAATTTTCAGTCACTAATACATTTAAGATATTACACATACTTGCTAAATATTTTCCTGGAAACAAACAAGAGAGAGTTCCATGAAGAAATATTCATATCAAATGAATGTAAAAGTATCACGTTGCTCATTTTTATCAACAAGTTCATGTCCAGGTTTTACAACCCGATTTTCAACATCAATCTACCAAGAGTCCTGGATGACATGAGGAGTTATTTAAAACCAAATCTAGAAAACATAGTGGGGGACTGGGTGTTGTTCATGCATTCAATAATGATATGGGTTTATGGTTGTCATGAATCCCCCTATCTTATGCCTATTTTTTTGACTACCATATTATTTTCCCTTGAGTTCATCAGGCAAAGAATCATATCAGATATAGAGCACTTCCTAAAATTGCACAAGGCATCCAACCTCAAATTTTCTTTCATCATTTGACCCTTCATTATCAAGACAAGATCATGCTTATATTAGGTCTAAGCAAAGCTCAAAGATTTTGGTTTTGCAAAGATACAAGGAAGAATATATGATCCACTTTATATCATATCCAAGAGAATACTGATGAACAAACATGCCCCCTATGAGCATGAACATGTTGAGGGTTTTGACAAATTAGCAAATCTAGATGTTTGTACTGATATGGAAGCAATATTGCAACCATATCAAACACAACAAGTGGAGGCAAACCTACAATATAATTAAACACAACAAACTCCTCATAAGTTGATAGTTAAAGTCCCCAAGGTAAGTGTTTACAACAACAGAAGAAGTTCAGAGGCCCTGGGCACTAGTAGTCAAAAGACTGCCTACTGGTGCCTAGGGATCTAGAGGAGGAGGATCCTAAACAACAAGTGAATATGGATATGGTGGAAAGTGGCACCAAGACTATTGAAGTTGGGAAAGGAAGCAAGCTCCAAAGTGAAGATATCTCAAGAACTTTCAGCAACAAAAAGAACATCTTTGACAAGGGATTTGGAGCAGCCTATCAATCTAAAGAATATTTGGAAAATCAATATGATGATAAAGGAAACTTGGCTATGGGTGAGATGAGGGAGTCAATCCCTGAAGTAGAAAATATTTCTCAGCACAAGTCTTCTCTATTCACTATACGATATATATAGAAGAATACATTTAATATAGAAGTTGTAGATGAAGACCAAGTATCTGAGATCAAGTTGAAGTATGAAAAAATCAGTGCTCTATACAAAGTCAAATTCCACAGGAATACTAGCGATATGTTGTATTCAGATTACTTGGGCTTAAGATTGAAGAATTCAAAGTTGTCAACTTATGCAATTAAGTTGGAAGGGAAGTTGAGGCAAGAAAAGGCATCCAATAGAGCTTGGAAAACTCAGGTCAAGAGGCTAGAATCTGANTTTAATGTTTTGACCAATGCATAAGCGTGTTTTTCCATGCAACTATATTTCAGCTCAACATTCATCAAGGCTATGATGAAAAAGGATATGGGTTTTTCTTGATTTTCTTCATTCTTCTGAAGCAACAAAACAACTATAGTATGTACTGATGCAAAAGAGAAGATGATAAAATCCTTATCATAATCTAGGCTTATCAGAACTTGAGAATCTCCCAAGGCTTCTTTAATCTACTGAAAATATTCTTTAGCCTCATTTTTCCACTTGAATTCATTGTCCTTTTTCAACATCTTGGTAATGTTCTTCACCATTTCAACAAAATTGGGGAAAAACATTCTCATAAAGTTTATCCTTCCTAGGAAATATTATACTTCTTTCTTGTTCCTAGGTTGAGAAACTTTTTTACTGCCTCCACCATTTTTGTATCTATTTTCATTCCTTTGTATATTATATGGCCCAAAAACTTTCCTTCTTTCAAAGAAAAATAAGGCTTTTTGGGGTTCAAGGACAATCCAAATTTTCTACACTTCACAAAGATATGCCTTAAACGCTTGAGCTGATCTTCATCTGTCTTGGATAATACAATCATGTCATCAAGATATCTAACGATGAATTTATCCCTCTCACCCAAAAAATCAATGTCCATAGCTCTCTGAAAAGTTTCTCCTTCATTTATCAAACCAAAAGGCATCTTATTATACATGAAATTTCCCCATGGCGTTTTGAAGGTTGTCTTTTCTTTGTCATATAGGTACATTTCCACTTGGTTATATCTTGAAAAACCATCCATCATGGATATCTTTTTTTCCCCCACCACTTTATAGAATATATGATCCATATTGGGAAGGGGGTAGTTATCTTTCAATGAGCACTTATTCAGGTTTCTAAAGTCCACACATAGCCTTATTTCCCCACTCTTTTTTCTCACTGGGACCAAATTAACTACCCATTCACAATAACTTAGGTGAATAGTAATATGGACATCCAATAATTTTCTCACCTCTTTCTCAATGGCATGCAAGAGAAAAGGATTAACTTGCCTAAGTTTCTTCTTGAAAGTCTTAGTACTAGGTTTGAGGGGTATTTGATGCTAGATGATACTAGTATCATAAGATTTTAAGTCCTTGTGTCTCCATGCAAAGACATCCATGTACTCTTTGAAAAACTTCTAATATTCTTCCCTATGATCAACAAGAATATCTTTATACAATTTAATATACTTAGCCTCCTTTTCTATCCCAATATTATATTCCTCAATGCTATAATCCTTGGGAAGGACAACTAGTTTGACATGTACACCATTTCTATCAAGCAATTCTTATAAAGGCACCAGTCCTTTGGTAATGAAGCTATTCTTGAGCTACAAGAATTTATGCTCAACCATATAATTGTTGAATTGAGGGATCTCTTCAACTTCATCTCCAATTCCCTATTTGGTCTCTTCTTCATCATCTCAGCCAATATGAGTATTTTCATACTCATCTATCACTTCCATGATCCTTTTGATTTGTTGGTCATCTTCAAAAAATTGCTAGTATTTGATATTGTCAGGGATAGATGACTTGTATCTCATCTAAATCTCATATTTAACTTGAGGGGTGGATGGTGCTTTAAAGTTATTGACTGCTACTGCTAAGGAATCAGTTGGATGATTAAACTCTCTTAAAAAAAAAATATTGAAGGCTTCATAAAAATTATCGATCATATCCCATACCTTATTTTTGTACACCATCATTCTTGGATTCCTTGTTTGATAGAAACATTTTACTTATTTCACAACTAGTTATGAATATCCAAATGCCACCAACTTGGTAATTCACATATTCCTTGCTACCTCTGTTATCACCATAAAACTTTCTGTGGGAAATCTAGTTTTCAAGACTTAGCGAGGTGTTAAACTAATGTGGAGGCATGACAAACTGTAGGACAGGGCCAAGTCTAGTGGGAGGAGTTTAAATATAGCGGTAGTGTGGAGTTGATGGAACTCAATAGGTCGCATATTGTAGGCACTACAGATCAATAGTCGAGGATCATTTCAGGGGGAGGACTTGCACGAAAGATAATTCCTGAAAGCAACCCGAAAAGTAAACCACGGTTTTGGGCTAGGACCACGTGGTGCCACTAGGTGCATTTTGGGGTGATAAGTGGGTTTCCCCAAACCACTTCCTCTCACCCCCAAAATCAAGAAAGTATATAAAGGGGGTGCTCGTCGTTAATTTATTATTTTTTCAAATACTGGAACATTGAATGTTGGTGCGACCACTCCATTCAAACTGAAGTTCAATAGTACTCCAAGCTCATGCATTTTCTTTTCAATCACAAGTATTTTTCATCACCACCATGGACCCTATCATTATGTCAGTAGTAGAGCAATACCCCGTGTCAAACAAAGAATCCATAATTGACCGAGATTCACATGTTTTTGACACCAAAATCACCATTTCACCCATCTCTGTGTCCAAAGCTAATATATCTGTTAATGTAGGAAATAAGATACCCTTCCTTGAATCATTCCAGGCCACTATGGTCCCTTATGTTGTCGAGGTCGTGTTCCCTTTCCCTAAATTCATAGGTTGGTGCACATAGAAATATTCACAGGAAGAGAAAGTTGTCTTAAATAAATAGGGGTCTGAGGTTCTATGTAGGGTAGAGAGTTTATCAATTTGAAGCACCCTTGGCATACCATAGTCCTTCTCCACAGTGTCTGAACCATTCAAGGAAGAAAATTTGATTATGGTTTACAGGGAGTGTCCATTAGAAGTTAAAGAACTACTTTTATGAACAACTGTTAAACCAAAGCATATTTCTGAAACTCTGTCCCTTCCAAGGAGTGTTAATCTCATGGTTATTGAAGTCCAATGGGTTTGTTCCATACTGAGTTAGATTTTAGGTCTATATAATGACAAGTATGTGGTTGAGGTCATGTTAGGTTTTCTGTTGGAATTTTTCTAGTCAGATTCCAGTTAGTTAGTCTGCATCAACTTTGATAAATTCATAGTTGATAATATCCACAAACAACTAGTGAATTTTCAGTCACTAATACATTTAAGATATTACACATACTTGCTAAATATTTTCCTGGAAACAAACAAGAGAGAGTTCCATGAAGAAATATTCATATCAAATGAATGTAAAAGTATCACGTTGCTCATTTTTATCAACAAGTTCATGTCCAGGTTTTACAACCCGATTTTCAACATCAATCTACCAAGAGTCCTGGATGACATGAGGAGTTATTTAAAACCAAATCTAGAAAACATAGTGGGGGACTGGGTGTTGTTCATGCATTCAATAATGATATGGGTTTATGGTTGTCATGAATCCCCCTATCTTATGCCTATTTTTTTGACTACCATATTATTTTCCCTTGAGTTCATCAGGCAAAGAATCATATCAGATATAGAGCACTTCCTAAAATTGCACAAGGCATCCAACCTCAAATTTTCTTTCATCATTTGACCCTTCATTATCAAGACAAGATCATGCTTATATTAGGTCTAAGCAAAGCTCAAAGATTTTGGTTTTGCAAAGATACAAGGAAGAATATATGATCCACTTTATATCATATCCAAGAGAATACTGATGAACAAACATGCCCCCTATGAGCATGAACATGTTGAGGGTTTTGACAAATTAGCAAATCTAGATGTTTGTACTGATATGGAAGCAATATTGCAACCATATCAAACACAACAAGTGGAGGCAAACCTACAATATAATTAAACACAACAAACTCCTCATAAGTTGATAGTTAAAGTCCCCAAGGTAAGTGTTTACAACAACAGAAGAAGTTCAGAGGCCCTGGGCACTAGTAGTCAAAAGACTGCCTACTGGTGCCTAGGGATCTAGAGGAGGAGGATCCTAAACAACAAGTGAATATGGATATGGTGGAAAGTGGCACCAAGACTATTGAAGTTGGGAAAGGAAGCAAGCTCCAAAGTGAAGATATCTCAAGAACTTTCAGCAACAAAAAGAACATCTTTGACAAGGGATTTGGAGCAGCCTATCAATCTAAAGAATATTTGGAAAATCAATATGATGATAAAGGAAACTTGGCTATGGGTGAGATGAGGGAGTCAATCCCTGAAGTAGAAAATATTTCTCAGCACAAGTCTTCTCTATTCACTATACGATATATATAGAAGAATACATTTAATATAGAAGTTGTAGATGAAGACCAAGTATCTGAGATCAAGTTGAAGTATGAAAAAATCAGTGCTCTATACAAAGTCAAATTCCACAGGAATACTAGCGATATGTTGTATTCAGATTACTTGGGCTTAAGATTGAAGAATTCAAAGTTGTCAACTTATGCAATTAAGTTGGAAGGGAAGTTGAGGCAAGAAAAGGCATCCAATAGAGCTTGGAAAACTCAGGTCAAGAGGCTAGAATCTGAAGGCCCTCAGGGAGTGAAATCCTCCTTAGATGAAAAGGACAAGCTAATTCAAATCTTGAAGAATAAACTAAAAATGTTTTCCATAGAGCATCCACAAACAACAGAACTAGTTTCTCTAGAACATGAGAAGGAGGCATTTCGACAAGAGGCATTGAACTAAAAGGCCAAGGTATTATAGCTAGAGAAAGAAAAAGTGAATTGGTCACAAGGGTAGACAAAATTACCAAACATGGTTGTAGTTGTACCTTCTACTGCAGAGGCTGGGCCAAGAAATGAAGGAATTTTCCAGGCTATGTCAAAAGTTATCCTGAAGGTGGATGAAATCAAAGGGCTAAAGGGACATATAGAGAAATTGAAGCAAGAAATGAAAACAAAAGATGAGAGGATGGCTCAGTTTCAAAAGGACAATTAATTTTTGTAGGAAAGAGTATACAAGTTGAAAACAAGGTTGAGAGGCAAAGGACTATTGCAGGGAGCGAAACACATCATCTGTGATTCGATTTCTACTGAAGCTTCCAAGTTTAGGGTGTACTTGAACTTAATCAATGACAAAGATAGCATGGCCATCACAACCAAAAGCATGTGCACTATTGTAAATGAGACCCTAGCAAATAAACCATCAGAGTGGGCCCAAGGAGAGTTCAGACTTCAAAAGATTCTGCATATTGTAATTTTGCAGAATCTTTTGAAGTCTCTATGAAAATATTATAATGGTGGTGATATGAGTTTTGTCTTCTCTCCTTGTATGTATTTCATGTGTTCTTATTTCCATTTTCATTGTCTTTTGTTTAAATTGGATAGTTTAAAATGCTAGAATTCATCTTGTGATGCTCTTGCTTAAGCAATTTAAACTGTGTTAATTTCTTCATAACTAATTCAGAATTCATTTCATAAATTCTTTGATGCAGTTACTTGTTTTATTTTTCTTCTTACACTTTGAAAACTACAATTTATAACTCAGATTCATTTCCTCACTTAGCCTTTATCCTTTGGAGAGTTATACTATCCAGTCATTGTTTTCATTCATTTTTTAGGATTTGGACTCCATAGCCCTAAGTGTCCCTCCCCTTCCTTGCCAACAAATTTATAAAAACCCCCAAAACACAAACTAAACCTAGCCATTGATTTCCAAAGAAACACCAAGTGACACGAGAGAGCCCTCTCTGATATGAGAAGGGTATTACCTAGCTCTAAAGTTGGTTTGTAGGTTACATTTGTCATTTTTTTATCAACCAAACACATTTATAGAGTGCTAACAACCTTCATGACTAAGATCAAAGATTCATATTCATGCATGTTATTTGTGGCCTTGAACTCAACCATGTAGGACAAATGGATTTCCTTTTGGGTAGGAGAGATGAGCACTATACTAGACCCAACCCCTTCTTTTGAGCATGTTGCATCAAAAAATATTTTCCTTATACCATTTGTTTCTTCAACGGGGCTCACAAGAGTATCTGCAATCATATGGGTTTCATTGTACTCTTCATTTACAGATATGATAAAACAACCCATATCTTCATTGACAACATATATGGGATGATTCACAGGGTTGTTCTGGTCACTAACCACATAAGAAAACTTTGTCTCTTGGTACAACCTTTTGATCTCTCCTCTGAAATATGGTATAGTGGCATAATTTATATCCATCTACATAGTACCTCTCAATTTTCGTGCCCATTTTTTGGACAAAACATGCCATAATTAGCTAGTACATCAGACACCACCACGTCCATCATAATTCTATTTACATGAAGTTGGGATAACGTGACAACCATGTCCTTGATCATCCCATAACATTTCAATTTTATAGCATCAAAAGAATAGAGGTCATGATATGGGCTGGTTATCTCCAACCCCAACTTTTCCACGACTAATTTAGGAATACATTTGTGTGATGCACCTGAATCCAACATACAATTGTTATACATCTTATCATGGATATTTTGGGTCACATAGAAGGGTTCCACAAATTCTTGTTTGTCATCAATGTGAGGGCCAAACAATATTGTGGAGTATTCATCTTGTACATTCAAAGTATCAGGAGCACTTGTTGATCCATTCCCTTGCATAAATTTATCAATTTTTTTATGGTATGAGGGAATTTTATCCAAATTCACCAAAGGAATAGGAATATTGATTTTAGATAGTTCACTTTCAATATTGAAAGGTGAAACTGATTCCTCAAGCTCTTTAGTTTCTTTTTCTCTTTTCATAGGTTCCAGAACCTCATTTACCTTAGGGGTGTCTAGAAATTCTTTAGATTTATCTTTGGAATGATTTGGACCATATTTATTAGACTGAGGTTGAATTCCTGAAACAACTTCTTTTCTTCAAGGCCTAATATTGTACTTCTTATACATCTCATCCTGTAGTGCATCAACAAATTTTTTCTACCGAATTGAGGATAAAGCTCCTTTGTTGGACTAATTGATAAGCATCAATTTCCTAGGATTTAGAGAAACTTCGTAGTCATTTTTAGTTAGATGTATCATATCATTCTCATGTTGGATCAGGTGGATTTCATCTATGTATTAGTATATTCCTTATCCACTACTTCTTAAAAAAGGTTGTTATCATTGATTGTTTTTACAGGGGGGTGGATGGGTTTTTCTTCATTTATTCTCTCCCTTCTCATGAGTTGTGGAATAGGAGGTATTTTGAACTGATTAGGATTAGGATTTATAATGCCTCCCTCTTGGGGAGATATATTTTTATTTCTATGTTCTATCTCAAATCTTTACATTTTGTTTGTCAAGTTCCGGATCAGTCTAGACATTTCATTCATCTTTTCTTCTTGGGAGTCTCTACTTGGATCGTAAATACTGCAATATTCCTTCACCCTTTTATTCTCTTCCCGATCATATTTTTTCTTCATTTTACTTGATAAAATCATGTTTCCTTATATGTCTATTGCATCCTCTTGCATCACAAGCAAGGTTGGGGATCTCCTTTCCCTCAACACCATGGAAAAATCAACATCAAATTCCCCAACATATGTGACTTTGGCTATTGGTTGTGATGGATTTATATCTCTAGGGATATTGTTATAGAGCTTATGAAACCTTCTATTCAAATCATCAACAATTTCAATGGCCCTTTTCTTGAGTGAGCCATATTAATTTGGGTAGTACAAGCTATCCCTTTTCTCACCCCACTTTCTCATAAAGGAAACTTCTAGAGCTGACCAACTATCAATTGAAGCAACATGTAGATATTTGAACCACTTTATAACATCTCCCTCTAAATTTTGGAAAAATAGCCTCATGTAGATATCATCATGCTCTACAAACTGGTCGTTTGTAAAGTCATGGAAAGCACTCATATTCTCTTCAATTGAGCGAGTTTTATCCCCATAAAATTTTGGCAGATATTTCATGTAATTCTCAAGGAGGTCATGGGTAATTTGGGGAATATGAAATGGGGAGAATATGGTAGTGACCCAAGGATTTATAGGTGGTGGGGGAGGAGGTTGATTTCCCCCAGCTCTTCCTCCACCTAAGCGAACCATGAGAGTTTGTAAAATGATGTTGTGGGATTCAAAGGGTAGAGGTGTAATAGGTATTTTCAAGAATGGTATGAAGGAAGAAATGATGCATACTAATCAATGGAAACATTATTCAAATAGTTAACATCTTCACACCTTCAAATACATGGAGGTACCCTCTGCATATTATTTGAAATTATAAAGAACTAGAAAAAATGGTCATTCATTCTTTCTCTATTGGGACTAGATATAATACAATAACATTGAACATAAAGTATAATATGTTGTCCAAGATTTTATAAATTAGATATGATACAAGAAAAGAAAAATCAAAGGAGATCCTTTATAAGAACACAAACACTATAATAAAGGAATTACAAACTGAAAAAATAACAAAGGGGATGAATATATGGTTTCTTGTTGCATTTACCATCTATCTATGCTCAAGGTTTCTAACAAAAATACTTCAGGTATAAGAAACTCTTCAATTCCCAAAAGTGACAACCCTAGAAATGAGAGCCTTCATTGTCTTTTATTCCTCTTTCCCATGCCCAAAACTTCTTCTTGATACCACTTCCATATTCTTGAATATTCTTATTGCTTCTTGATTCTTGAGTGGTTTTCCCTCTGGTAGAAAATAATTATTTTCACTTGCAAAGATTTATGTTATGCTCATATCGTGAAGCAACTGAGAATTTGCAAGCCAGAATATTGATTCATGTTTGTCCCTTAGAACCCCTGCAATCACTTTTTCAGTTGGATGGGCACTTGAAATAAAATATATAGAAATTCTGAAACTTAGACACCATCAAATTTGTCTCGATGAGTAATATCAACTGTTGATTTGTCTCCCAATGATACCGATACACTTTGAAATCCGAAATAAAATTTGGGACATTGATCTGTGACCCAAGAAAATATGAGGCATTGATCAGCCTCATTCAAATGAAAATACATTAAATTTATCATGACGCCATTGCTGATGTCAGTCGCATCCCATGGACATGTGCTATATTTGTACTAG
>JZKD02S0945723.1:0-13797 GCA_000966675.3 Picea glauca | reverse complement strand
CTTACCAACTGGGCTAGGAAACCTAATGGCTAGGCTAGGCTAGCAATCTTAGGTTTCGTTGGGCTTATGACTGCCAACAATAAGCCTTGAAAGTCAAAAGAACACTGGTGAGTTGAAAAGCTCCTTCAATGATTTGCAGAAACCCTAAATATGAATTTTCTGCAGAAAATTTTGAAACCCTAGGACCAAAAATCCAAAATTCTCAGAATTGCACTCTGAGAGTCTCTGGAGGTGTGCTGAAGGAGGCCGTACTCTCCTATGTCAATTTTAGCCCCAACGTCCAAGTATAAAGTGCTGAAACTTGAAAAAGAAGTAGGGTCGTACCTTTTTCTCAGAAACCCCAGAAGGTCGTACGGAATTGCAAAAAGGAAGATGGCTGGCTTTAATGCTTGTGCAATGGGTTCTTCAAGACCTATGCTCTGATACCATGTTGAATTTTCACTATGCTAGGCTCAAGCATGAGGTTTATTTCATTTTAGCATTTACTTGAACCATGAACAAATGCAGCGACACAATTTACAAATGCTGCAATAACCAAGATCACAAGAAGAATAACCATGCACAAGAACACACGAAATATCCTGGGAAAACCCTTTTCAACAAGGGAGAAAAACCCAACAATCCTTTGCTATATTCTCCAGAGAAGATCCTCCAACCATGAAACCCTAATGCACACAAGAGGGTGTTCTACTACCTTGAAACTTGCGCCCAAGAGAGGTGCGCACTTCAGCCCTTGAAGATGTACTTGCTGAAATTTCCAAATGACAAGTTACTTGTGTGTTTCCTCAATGGGGAAATCACCTTTATTTATACTAAATTGGACAGACCAAAAGTGGTGTCTATTGGCACAATAGAGCTGATCTCAATAACTTAGAAAATAATTAATTATTACAATAAACATTAATTATCTTTCACATATGGTGGAGCCGCCCTGTACCCTTTACAATACAATTAGGGTTACAGGTAAATCTTACTCTCAGAAAATATAGCAAAGGATCTCACACATCCACTAGTGCTCAACCACTAGGGGCACGTCCACCTGTGCTCAATTACATGGACGTTCTACTCAACAGAGCTCCATCTCACTGAGTCCACATGAGAATCATCTTGAGAACCATCTCAAGCCTGACCCAACTAAGTCCACAAGGCAGGAGACCACACGTCATAACCATTCAGTCCAGAGTCTGATGCACGCCCATGACATGGGCTCTCTCACAGGTCGACTCAACTCAATCTTAGAGGAGAACGTGTCCCGTAGGATGTCTTACGAAGCTGTCATCATCAACAACTAAGGTCCTTCTTCTTCCTCTATTCTAGAGATGCCTCGCTTCTTGGAGAACCGTTTCTTCTACCCTTCCTAGCATGAGCAACTAGGGCTAGGTTCTCATCATCAATACCTCTTTGCTTGCCATTCTTGGATTCTATCTGAGCCTCCTCCTGGATGCAATCGATCAACAATCTGTCAAATGGTGGCAACTTCTCTCGTGCACAAATCCCTTGCCCAAATGGTTCCCAAGACCCGGGAAAACCATTCAATGCCACATTCACCAACTCTGTGTCACCAACTGCCTGACCAATGGCTACAAGCTGATCACGAATCTGAGTGATCCTCATGAGGTAGCTAGCAACTGTATTTAATTCAGACATCTCAACAGATTGGAGCTGGTGCCTCAAAATCCACTTTCGGCTTGCATTCCTTGTTTGGTACAAGCCCACCAAAGCATCATACATATCCTTTGCTGTCTTCTTCTAGGAAATATGAGGAATCAAGTGATCTTTCACAGAATCCAACAACACCCGCTTGGCCTTCACTTCCCTCTTCTTATGAACTGCCAATTCCCGTGCATCCTTTGGATTTGGAATCACCATCTCAACATACTCTTTGAGATCATTCTCTTCCAAGAGCAAAAGGAGCGTAACCTTCCAGGCCCGCAAATTAGTGGCCCCCTCCAACCTGTCCTCCACTCTAAGAGTGCTCATTCTCTTCCAAGAGAAAAAGGAGCGTAGCCTTCCAGGCCTAGAAATTAGTGCCCCCCTCCAACTTGTCCTCCAGTCTAAGAGTGCTCACCATTGTGACCTGCCCAGAACAAAAAAATCTGCAGCAACTGTGTCTCAAGAGATGACTCCCTCTCTCTCGAGAGCCTATGCTCTGACACCATGTCAATTTTTCGAGGTAATTCATTACATTCAATTTCAGATCTGAAAATTACTTCCAAGTGACCTCAAACAGTAAATTAGGGTTGTTATCACTGAATAATTTTACACTAAAATTATGACAGAAAATTACAGCGGAAACATAAGGATTAGAGAGAAATCATCCATGCACAAGAGACACAATTTTTTTGTTTAGTAAAATTTTATGATTGAGAATTTCTGAGGACAAAAATAGTCCTCCCAGCAAAATTACAACTTTAAGCAAATTACGAAAAACCCCTTCCAACTTACAAATCCGCTGTATGACCTGCTGATGTCACTTGTACGGCTAGTGATGTCACATGTACGGACTGTATGGCCTGCTGACGTCACTTGGACGCTGACACCACCTGTACATACTGTACGACCTGCTGATGTCACCTGTACGGACTGTACAGACTGCTTCTGCTGCTCCTCTCACACGTGCGGCCTCTCTTTCTTGGCTGAAAAATTCAGAAAAGAAGAACAGAAACTCTAGGACAGATTTGCCAAAGTGAAGAATTTCCTTGCTGAAATTTTACTTCCCAATCTCCTTGGTACAAGTGCTCACTCACTTATGCCAACTCCATAATGCCAGAATGAGATGTGATAAGTGTCTCCTCACATTGCCTCTCCTTTTATAGGAGTCTAATGAGTGAGTTTAGGAGCCCCTTATAAACTCAACATTAAATTAGAATTGTTTATTCCTCCATGTGGGTGTGAAGCCCCAACCAAGGCCTAGCTCAATATACAAGGGGTTTTCACAAAAATGAAAAATGCAATGTGAGTGCCGACAAAGATTCCCCCAAGGCCAATGCGGGAATACCTCCCGATGCTACAAAATATCAACAATTCTGACAAGGAGTTGCCAAAAAGGTGCATTTTGTTGCATAAATATCCTTCTTATGGAAATAATATTTCTTAGATTTTACCCCCACAACCCCCCATTAATACAAAAGTTTTGAAGTTCACTTTCAAATTTTAAAAAAGTAGTAAAAGATGACTGCAAAATCTGAAGACCACATGTGGATGTACCACCATCTGCCTAGGCACTTTGGTAATCAACTAATCAGCCACCTAGTTACATGTTGTATCTTCAACTTTTGTTCATCTTCAGATCTGTGTCTCTTCATTGGGATCAATCATCAGACTGTTGTCTCCCTCATTTTGAAGGCAAAATATTGCATTGGACTACCCTAGACAATCTGTCACATTTATCAGATGGCCATCACCCTCTTCTTTGAAGGTTGGATTCTAAACTTGTAATCCTCTTTTATACACACAGAAATTATAATATTTGAAACTAAACTGTAAATCAGAGGCCTTTTGGAATAAATCTGAACAAATTCTGGACAAGACTCATGATTCTGTTCTAGAAGGGCATGTGACTTTTATCTCTAATGCGACCGATATGTCCAATATTCAACAATCCTAAAATCTTTTTCTAGACCCATCTCATGTGACAAAAATAAACTCTGTTGAATTTTAATGCCTCTGTTCTATGAAAAATAACCTCAAGAAGTATACACTTCTAAGTCTGAAAAACAGGCTTGCAAATTCTGGGCATTTTTCTGTTTGTTGACTTTTGTGTTTTAGACTTTAGTTAGGTAGGTCTGCAACTATTCTGTTTGTTATGAGATTGTTTTCCACAGTCAATACCATGACAGAAATAAAGCCCATCCGCTGCTGCTATTCTGCCATTAAACAATTGCCATTGTTAATTTAATTCCGTCATGGTACAATCTCATAGGCAACGAAATGTCTCCTGATTCTTTGATATGTAGGAATGTGCCCGAATCGGTTATCATCGTTTCTCCTGGACAACAGCGTTGCCTCTTTCTGCTATCAGGGTATGAGTGTCTGTATTAAATAAAACCAGATTCATGCAATAACTGGATATGTAGGCAAATAATCCAGTTAAAGAATATAAAAGAGATTTCAGAATGAAATAATTAGATAATAAGATAGTAGATAAATGATGAATGAATGGATATGAAAATAGTACAATATGTGCTATTAATCTATGCTCTCTGTGGCACATGCCAATTGGCCTACGTAAGGGATGGCCATACATTTATTATAATTACTACCCTAGCCTACTATTAATGAACATTTATGTTCATTACAAGTCCTCCCCGTTCAAGGAGCTTTGTCTGCAAAGCATAATTTGGAGAGGCTGTTGTGAACAAATGGCCATGCATTCTTACAAGATGTCTTCAGTGGGTGCATTTTTGTTGGATCCCAGGTTGTCGGAGAGTTGCCCAGTTTGGTCCTGTCCTTTCACTAGATACTCTTTCAAGATGTGCATAACTTCTGTGGTTGTTCTAAATGCTCTCTGGAATTGTTGATGCCGCCTTGTGTCAAGTTTTCCTTCTCAAGATATTGATTTGGCATTTCTTCGGAGTTCATCTTCCTTTGTTGTGAAGAGGTTTGTATGGTGGCTGGAGGTTCACCGTACAACTCATACATCTGCCCTTGCTATTTGAACTTCTTCTGTAGATGGGTGGTATAGTCACCCGATACAAAATAGTATTAACCATTCTATGTCCATTCCACCAAGTGGCATGACATAGAATCTTGTTTGCTGTTTGAATTTTTCACTTGGATCATCACCTTATGAAATCTGCCAACCTTTGTAATCTTTTGGTCATATGCCATTTCGACTCTAAGGTCCTTCATTGGATATTCAAAGAGATTTAGCTTATTTGCGATGTTGATATCAATGAAGTTATGAGTCCCACCAGAATCCAAAGTATGGTCATGTCCAAAATTTTCATTAAGCCTTTAAGCTTCAAGGTTTTCAGTTGTGGGCTTCCTATCCTAGCTAGTGGTGAGATCCTACATAAGTATGTCATCATACCTCTTGGGATTCATGGTTCATGTCATGACTGTCATAGTTCCCAGTGATATTTTTGGCATGGTCTCTTTTTTGACTTCTTCATCTTCATCAATGTTGAAGACCTCTACATCTTTACCATTCTCATTCTTGCAATGGTATAGCTTCTTATCTTGCCTTTCTTCAGTTTTTGGCTTGTGACGGTTATCTTCATTGTGAGGATGTGGTGGAACATTTAATGAAAAGCTATAACTTTGGTTGTTGTGGGTTCAAAACCATGTAAGAGATACAAGGCCTTGTTCTTGAACCCATGTTCTGAATTTTCCTGTTGCTGTAATTTGAGTTATCAATGTGTACATTCTTCTTTTTTGGTAAGTGTGAACTCAACATTTTCCTTCCATTTTTCATCATCACCAATCAACCCTTTCAATTTTTCAACCATGCCTGATTTTGAATTAGCTCCTTTACCTTTCATATGCATTCTTACAATACATAGAGGGCTGGTTCTGTCCTAGACAACTGAGATACAATGCCATTTAAGGAGTCATTTGTGATGTCAGTTACACTCACATTCACAGCAGATGGTGTCTCAGGCTCATTAGGTTGATTAGAAAATGCAAGTCCTTCACTGGGATTATGCATCTTATTTATTCTGCTATCTTTTTTTTCAACCAATTAGTTACACGTATTGATTATCCCTATGCCTTCTTGTGCACTTTTGTAACTAAAGGCTTCTTTTGTTACCGACTTGCCATCAATTCTATGTTCAATAGACATTGTTGAAGTGATAAGGTGGTTTCTATAATGTTCAAGCGTGCTTGCACATTGTTCCATGACATTCTTGTCAAGTACATGGATGATTGGAGACACACCTTTTTCGTTCTTTAAGGGAGCTACCATGATGGCTAACAACTGCTTGGGAGTATCTTTGGATTCCTCTAACATGATAGTTATAATAGCTTGCATTAAGGTAGACATATATTTTGGGTGGGCTTTGTTGACTACAAAGAAGGATAGTCAAGCGGGTTTAGCTTGAGTGGTTGATAGGAAAATTATTATATTGCCCACCTAGTTTCAAATCTCACTTGATGACATGTAGCTCTTCGTCGGCCGATATTGTTGAATATCATGAGATTGTTGANTTGGATTCTATCTGAGCCTCCTCCTGGATGCAATCGATCAACAATCTGTCAAATGGTGGCAACTTCTCTCGTGCACAAATCCCTTGCCCAAATGGTTCCCAAGACCCGGGAAAACCATTCAATGCCACATTCACCAACTCTGTGTCACCAACTGCCTGACCAATGGCTACAAGCTGATCACGAATCTGAGTGATCCTCATGAGGTAGCTAGCAACTGTATTTAATTCAGACATCTCAACAGATTGGAGCTGGTGCCTCAAAATCCACTTTCGGCTTGCATTCCTTGTTTGGTACAAGCCCACCAAAGCATCATACATATCCTTTGCTGTCTTCTTCTAGGAAATATGAGGAATCAAGTGATCTTTCACAGAATCCAACAACACCCGCTTGGCCTTCACTTCCCTCTTCTTATGAACTGCCAATTCCCGTGCATCCTTTGGATTTGGAATCACCATCTCAACATACTCTTTGAGATCATTCTCTTCCAAGAGCAAAAGGAGCGTAACCTTCCAGGCCCGCAAATTAGTGGCCCCCTCCAACCTGTCCTCCACTCTAAGAGTGCTCATTCTCTTCCAAGAGAAAAAGGAGCGTAGCCTTCCAGGCCTAGAAATTAGTGCCCCCCTCCAACTTGTCCTCCAGTCTAAGAGTGCTCACCATTGTGACCTGCCCAGAACAAAAAAATCTGCAGCAACTGTGTCTCAAGAGATGACTCCCTCTCTCTCGAGAGCCTATGCTCTGACACCATGTCAATTTTTCGAGGTAATTCATTACATTCAATTTCAGATCTGAAAATTACTTCCAAGTGACCTCAAACAGTAAATTAGGGTTGTTATCACTGAATAATTTTACACTAAAATTATGACAGAAAATTACAGCGGAAACATAAGGATTAGAGAGAAATCATCCATGCACAAGAGACACAATTTTTTTGTTTAGTAAAATTTTATGATTGAGAATTTCTGAGGACAAAAATAGTCCTCCCAGCAAAATTACAACTTTAAGCAAATTACGAAAAACCCCTTCCAACTTACAAATCCGCTGTATGACCTGCTGATGTCACTTGTACGGCTAGTGATGTCACATGTACGGACTGTATGGCCTGCTGACGTCACTTGGACGCTGACACCACCTGTACATACTGTACGACCTGCTGATGTCACCTGTACGGACTGTACAGACTGCTTCTGCTGCTCCTCTCACACGTGCGGCCTCTCTTTCTTGGCTGAAAAATTCAGAAAAGAAGAACAGAAACTCTAGGACAGATTTGCCAAAGTGAAGAATTTCCTTGCTGAAATTTTACTTCCCAATCTCCTTGGTACAAGTGCTCACTCACTTATGCCAACTCCATAATGCCAGAATGAGATGTGATAAGTGTCTCCTCACATTGCCTCTCCTTTTATAGGAGTCTAATGAGTGAGTTTAGGAGCCCCTTATAAACTCAACATTAAATTAGAATTGTTTATTCCTCCATGTGGGTGTGAAGCCCCAACCAAGGCCTAGCTCAATATACAAGGGGTTTTCACAAAAATGAAAAATGCAATGTGAGTGCCGACAAAGATTCCCCCAAGGCCAATGCGGGAATACCTCCCGATGCTACAAAATATCAACAATTCTGACAAGGAGTTGCCAAAAAGGTGCATTTTGTTGCATAAATATCCTTCTTATGGAAATAATATTTCTTAGATTTTACCCCCACAACCCCCCATTAATACAAAAGTTCTGAAGTTCACTTTCAAATTTTAAAAAAGTAGTAAAAGATGACTGCAAAATCTGAAGACCACATGTGGATCTACCACCATCTGCCTAGGCACTTTGGTAATCAACTAATCAGCCACCTAGTTACATGTTGTATCTTTAACTTTTGTTCATCTTCAGATCTGTGTCTCTTCATTGGGATCAATCATCAGACTATTGTCTCCCTCATTTTGAAGGCAAAATATTGCATTGGACCACCCTAGACAATCTGTCACATTTATCAGATGGCCATCACCCTCTTCTCTGAAGGTTGGATTCACCTTTACAATCTATCAAACTAAGCATACCAGTTCTGTACCCTTTTATGTGGAGATTTTTGGTAGCTAAAAAAAACAATCTTTATTGGTTTCGTTATCACTCTTTTCTTTGTTTCACAAATCAACGGGGTAAACTTGTAATCCTCTTTTATACACACAGAAATTATAATATTTGAAACTAAACTGTAAATCAGAGGCCTTTTGGAATAAATCTGAACAAATTCTGGACAAGACTCATGATTCTGTTCTAGAAGGGCATGTGACTTTTATCTCTAATGCGACCGATATGTCCAATATTCAACAATCCTAAAATCTTTTTCTAGACCCATCTCATGTGACAAAAATAAACTCTGTTGAATTTTAATGCCTCTGTTCTATGAAAAATAACCTCAAGAAGTATACACTTCTAAGTCTGAAAAACAGGCTTGCAAATTCTGGGCATTTTTCTGTTTGTTGACTTTTGTGTTTTAGACTTTAGTTAGGTAGGTCTGCAACTATTCTGTTTGTTATGAGATTGTTTTCCACAGTCAATACCATGACAGAAATAAAGCCCATCCGCTGCTGCTATTCTGCCATTAAACAATTGCCATTGTTAATTTAATTCCGTCATGGTACAATCTCATAGGCAACGAAATGTCTCCTGATTCTTTGATATGTAGGAATGTGCCCGAATCGGTTATCATCGTTTCTCCTGGACAACAGCGTTGCCTCTTTCTGCTATCAGGGTATGAGTGTCTGTATTAAATAAAACCAGATTCATGCAATAACTGGATATGTAGGCAAATAATCCAGTTAAAGAATATAAAAGAGATTTCAGAATGAAATAATTAGATAATAAGATAGTAGATAAATGATGAATGAATGGATATGAAAATAGTACAATATGTGCTATTAATCTATGCTCTCTGTGGCACATGCCAATTGGCCTACGTAAGGGATGGCCATACATTTATTATAATTACTACCCTAGCCTACTATTAATGAACATTTATGTTCATTACAAGTCCTCCCCGTTCAAGGAGCTTTGTCTGCAAAGCATAATTTGGAGAGGCTGTTGTGAACAAATGGCCATGCATTCTTACAAGATGTCTTCAGTGGGTGCATTTTTGTTGGATCCCAGGTTGTCGGAGAGTTGCCCAGTTTGGTCCTGTCCTTTCACTAGATACTCTTTCAAGATGTGCATAACTTCTGTGGTTGTTCTAAATGCTCTCTGGAATTGTTGATGCCGCCTTGTGTCAAGTTTTCCTTCTCAAGATATTGATTTGGCATTTCTTCGGAGTTCATCTTCCTTTGTTGTGAAGAGGTTTGTATGGTGGCTGGAGGTTCACCGTACAACTCATACATCTGCCCTTGCTATTTGAACTTCTTCTGTAGATGGGTGGTATAGTCACCCGATACAAAATAGTATTAACCATTCTATGTCCATTCCACCAAGTGGCATGACATAGAATCTTGTTTGCTGTTTGAATTTTTCACTTGGATCATCACCTTATGAAATCTGCCAACCTTTGTAATCTTTTGGTCATATGCCATTTCGACTCTAAGGTCCTTCATTGGATATTCAAAGAGATTTAGCTTATTTGCGATGTTGATATCAATGAAGTTATGAGTCCCACCAGAATCCAAAGTATGGTCATGTCCAAAATTTTCATTAAGCCTTTAAGCTTCAAGGTTTTCAGTTGTGGGCTTCCTATCCTAGCTAGTGGTGAGATCCTACATAAGTATGTCATCATACCTCTTGGGATTCATGGTTCATGTCATGACTGTCATAGTTCCCAGTGATATTTTTGGCATGGTCTCTTTTTTGACTTCTTCATCTTCATCAATGTTGAAGACCTCTACATCTTTACCATTCTCATTCTTGCAATGGTATAGCTTCTTATCTTGCCTTTCTTCAGTTTTTGGCTTGTGACGGTTATCTTCATTGTGAGGATGTGGTGGAACATTTAATGAAAAGCTATAACTTTGGTTGTTGTGGGTTCAAAACCATGTAAGAGATACAAGGCCTTGTTCTTGAACCCATGTTCTGAATTTTCCTGTTGCTGTAATTTGAGTTATCAATGTGTACATTCTTCTTTTTTGGTAAGTGTGAACTCAACATTTTCCTTCCATTTTTCATCATCACCAATCAACCCTTTCAATTTTTCAACCATGCCTGATTTTGAATTAGCTCCTTTACCTTTCATATGCATTCTTACAATACATAGAGGGCTGGTTCTGTCCTAGACAACTGAGATACAATGCCATTTAAGGAGTCATTTGTGATGTCAGTTACACTCACATTCACAGCAGATGGTGTCTCAGGCTCATTAGGTTGATTAGAAAATGCAAGTCCTTCACTGGGATTATGCATCTTATTTATTCTGCTATCTTTTTTTTCAACCAATTAGTTACACGTATTGATTATCCCTATGCCTTCTTGTGCACTTTTGTAACTAAAGGCTTCTTTTGTTACCGACTTGCCATCAATTCTATGTTCAATAGACATTGTTGAAGTGATAAGGTGGTTTCTATAATGTTCAAGCGTGCTTGCACATTGTTCCATGACATTCTTGTCAAGTACATGGATGATTGGAGACACACCTTTTTCGTTCTTTAAGGGAGCTACCATGATGGCTAACAACTGCTTGGGAGTATCTTTGGATTCCTCTAACATGATAGTTATAATAGCTTGCATTAAGGTAGACATATATTTTGGGTGGGCTTTGTTGACTACAAAGAAGGATAGTCAAGCGGGTTTAGCTTGAGTGGTTGATAGGAAAATTATTATATTGCCCACCTAGTTTCAAATCTCACTTGATGACATGTAGCTCTTCGTCGGCCGATATTGTTGAATATCATGAGATTGTTGACAAGGCCTTGATTCTTTGCATAATCTAATTTACCCTAGGTACCATCCTTGGAATGAGGGGAAATGCTCAATAGGTTCCCCTGAGATGTATATTTCATGGAAAAAAAGCAGAGAAGAAAATGTGAAAGATTTCGAGGATTAGCTCGTCATGTTCGAGATTCAACATAATGCAAGACCTAGTTAGTGCAACATTCTCTATGATGGTCATCCTTCTTTCGATGAAAGGACTATTCATGTAGTCCATGTTGATGTTTTGTAGCATCGGGGAGGTATTCTCACATTGGCCTTGGTGTCGAGCACGTGGGAATCTTTGTTGGCACTCACATTGCAATTTTACTTTGTAAAAACCCTTTGGTATAGAGTTGGGGCTTGGAATTGTTGTTTGTTGGGGTTTTGCACCCATTGGAGGAATAAACAATTCGAATTTATTGTTGAGTTTAGTGGAGGGCTTCTAAAGTGGGTTAGGGGCTTCTAAACTCACTTTTAGACTCCTATAAAAGGAGAGGCAATGTGAGGAGACACCATAACACATCTCATTTTTTCATCACGTTTTTGGCGTGAGTGAGTGAGCACTCTTGCCAAGGGGATTGAGGAGGAAAATTTCAGCAAGGATGATCTTCACTTTGGCAAATTTGGTCAAGGGTTTTGTTCATTCTTTCTCATTTTTCAGCCAAGGAGGAGTCGCACGTGTGAGGCCGCACATGTGAGAGAGAGGAGAAGAAGCTACACGTGTGGGATTCGTATAAGCCGTACGACACATTAATTGCAGGCCGTACCACACGTGTGAACCGTATGGACAATAGCCACAACAGGACAGTCGCACATGCGCGTTGCAGGGCTGACACAGTCGTACAATCGTGACATCATCTAGGTATGGATGTGACGTCAGCAGGGTTTCAGGCAGATTTGTAAGTTGGAAGGTTTTCCAGAATTTTGCTGAGTTTGTAATTTTTTGTTGTGAGGACTATTTTTGTCCTCGGGATCCTCAATCTGAAAATTATTTTTGAGTAAAGTTTGTGTCTCCTATGCATGGATGATTTCTTTCTGATCTTTGTGCTTCTGCTATAATTTTCTGTCATAATTTCAGTGTAAAATTATTCAGTGATAACAGTCCTAGAATTTACTATTTGAGGTCACTTGGAAGTAATTTTCAGATCTGAAATTGAAAGCATTGAATGCTTAAAAATTGACATGGTATCAGAGCATAGGCTTTAGAGAGATAAGGTCATCTTCTTGAGACACAGGTTGCTGCAAAATTGTGTTTTTGTTCAAGATTGGACACGATGGTGGGCACTCTTAGAGTTGAGGACAGGTTGGAGCGGGCCACAAATTTCCGGTCCTTGAAGGATAGGATTCTTTTGCTCTTGGAAGAGAATGATCTCAAAGATTACATTGAGAAGGTGATTCCAGATCCTAATGATGCATAGGAATTGGCAGCTCATAAGAAGAAGGAAGTGAAGGCCAAGCGGGTGTTGTTGGGTTATGTGAAGTATCACTTGATTCCTCATATTTTCGAGAAGAAGACAACCAAGGAGATGTATGATTCTTTGGTGGGCTTGTACCAAAGCAGGAATACAAACTGGGAGTTGATTTTGAGGCATAAGGTCCAATCAATTGATATGTCCAAATCACTCAGATTTGTGATCAGCTTGTAGCCATTGGTGAGGCAGTTGATGACACAGAGTTGGTGAATGTGGCATTGAATGGTTTTCTCGGGTCTTGGGAACCATTTGTACAGGGGATTTGTGCACGAGAGAAGTTACCAGCATTTGACAGACCGTGGATCGATTGCATCTAGGAGGAGGCTCAGATAGAGTCCAAGAACAAGCAGAGAGGTAGTGATGATGAGAACCATCTGTTAGCTGCTTATGCTAGGAAGGGCAAAGGAAAAGGTTCCATAGGGGGAGAGGCATCTCCAGAGCAGGGGAAGAAGAAGGACCTTAGCAAGGTCAAGTGCTTTGCTTATCATAAGTAAGGCCACTATGCTTCACAATGTCCACAACGAAAGAAAGGGAAAGGGAAGCAACATGCATCATCAACCAAGGTGGATGAGGTTGCAGACAAGCTTTAGAGGGAGTTCTTATTGGTCTCCGCCCTTTCTTGTACAGTTTCCAGTAGTGGGACTTGGTTGGTGTATAGTGGAGCTTCTCGTCATATGACAGGATCACGAAAGTCACTCACCATTTTGTCAGAGGAGGACTCAGGATTGCAGGTGGAGCTTGGTGATAATGCCAAGTATGCAGTCAAGGGAGTTGGGACAACTTTGTTTCAGCTGGAGTGTGGGAAGCCTCTCAGGATGAGTGATGTGTTGTATGTGTCAGGGTTGAAGAAGAATCTACTTTCTATCTCAGCTATGGAGGATAGAGGGTATGTAGTGGTATTCTTAGGCGGACAGGTTCTTGCATCGTCGAGAGGATCGAGCATTGACTCAATAGGGGTCATTGGTGTTCGTGATGGAGGTCTTTATAGGTTGACAGGACAACTAACCCAGGCCTTGTTACATGACAATGATAGTTCATGTGAGCTTTGGCATAGGAGATTGGGACACTTGCATTACAGGGCTTTGCCAGTGTTAAGGAGGATGGTTACAGGTCTTCTAGAGTTTGGAGCAGAGCACCAGGGTGTATGCAGGGGTTGTGCACTTGGCAAGAATGCCAAGGACACTTTTTTCTAGCAGTGATAGTAGGTCCAAGGGGATCTTGGATCTAGTACATTAAGATGTGTGTGGATCGATGTTAGTTCCATCTTCGAGTGGTTACTTGTACTATGTGACCTTCATTGATG
>JZKD02S0945701.1:0-13797 GCA_000966675.3 Picea glauca | reverse complement strand
CAGGCCGGGTGCGATCCCCGGGTGATTTTGACAGCTTAGATGCCCCTGAGTCGCGGTTTCTCAAGCCACAGGTTAATCGCAGGTCCTGCACAAATTAACAAACAAAAAAAAAAAGCATAGATTTAGAATCCTAAGTCAAACTAGACTCTAAATCCTAATGAAGAGAAGAGTCATAATCAAGCTTCAAAATCCTAACGAAAAATTTCAAAAATAATTAATTAAAAAGAAATAAAACATGTGCAACTTGAGGGAAGTGTGACATGTGTTGGGGGTGAATAATATCTAAATTAATTATTAAAAAGTATCTAATTATGCATGAAATGACAAGTTTCAAGGTAGAAATTCTTATAAAAGAAGGGAGAAGAAGGAGTAAGGTACCCTAATGTTGGATGACTAAAATGTTATAAAAAATTATTGTGACTTGTTTTCTTGTGTGAGTTGGCCCACAAGTTTTGCATAAGAGGTGGAAGTATCTCATTTGCAGCTCGGGGGGCTAAGGGGGAAGAAGAGTACCCCTAGCGTTGGCTGGGAGATACTGGTGAAGTTGTTTTGATTAGCAAGAAGAAAGGACGTTGAACAAGCTATTGGATTGAAGATGAACCTCATATTTCAGTAATCTTCTGGTTATAGTATTTAATCATTTTTCTTATTTTATTGTCTTATTATTGATTTGTGTATTGAAATGTATATAAAGAATGATCTTGGACAATGATATAAGAATTTATGTAAATTATATGTGTATTTAACGGTTGTTGGAATGGTATTCGTATCCAACATGATCTAAATGTATACATATATATGGAATTTCAATGAAGAAACCTTTAAGAATGCAACTCTACAGGAAGGGATTCCTTTCCCTCAAAGGCTATTATGAAATGAATCACTTTCCCTTTCCCCCTTTTTTTAAGAAAAAGAGAGATCAAATTATAGTTTACAGTTCATTATAAAAATCAATGAAAAAGATGATCTTCCGATATGACATCAACCTTCTGTTATTACGTCAACAATGCCATAAGCTCGGGCTTTTGTTGTTGACATAAAAGTTTAAATATTAGAAAACAACACACACAGGTGAGGCTACGCTCACTCATATATTGTTGAATGAGGATTGATTACATCATTATATAGGAAACTACTATTACTTAGTCGGTTACATCAAACCACAGATAACTAGACTTTACTTACGCTACTGACTCTGTCAACTAACGCTTAGAACTGACACTTACAAATGAATCTTACTCCATTATTTCCAAGTTTCCTCCTTAATGGAGAATGGATTGAATTCTACGCCTAACATCTTCCTAAACAACTCAAACTTAATCTTTCTAAGATGTTTAGTGAAAATATCAACAACATTTTCACTAGTATTACAATACATAAGAGCTATTTCATTTGACAACAAATTTTCTCTAACAAAATGAAACTGAGATTCAACATGCTTTGTCCTTGCATGAAAAATCAGATTCTTCACAAGATTGATTAAACTTTGATTATCACATTTGACCGTTGTAGGTTCCTTTTGTTCTTTTCCAACATCTTGAAGAACTCTTCTCAACCAAACAGCTTCAGAAGTTGCTGCACACAAGGCTTTATATTCCGCTTCAGTAGAAGACAAAGATACAGTACGATTCTTTTACTGCTCCATGAAACAACCCTGGATCCAATGCCAAATGCATATCCAGTGGTTGATATTCGATCATCTGGATTGCCAGCCCAATCACAATCTGAGTAGCCTTTCAACTCATCATTATATGCATCAGTATATTTAATACCATAATAAAGAGTTCCTTTTAGATACTTGAGTACCACCTTTGCTACATTCCAATCGATTTCTAGAGGTTTCACCATAAATTGAATTAACACACTCACAGAGTATGAAATATCAGGTTTGGTTTTAGTGAGATAATTCAAACTACCCACCATCTGTCTCTACATAGTGTCATTCACCTCCTTCAAACCATTATCAAAAGAAAGTTTCACATTATGTTTCATGGGAACAATAGAAGACTTACACTAATGCAATTTAAATCTCTTAAGTACTTCTTTGATATACTTACTTTGACAAAAAAAAGTTTGGCCTACATTTCTCCAAACTTCAAGACCTAGGCAATAATGTAACTCACCAAGATCTTTCATTTCAATCACCTATGACCACTGCTTCTTAATTTCATCAATTAATTTATCTGCATTTCCTATAATTATCAAATCATCAACATATAAGGAAATCAATACTATATACCCCTGCTCATCAAATTTGGTATACAGATTTGCATCTNAGGGGGAAGAAGAGTACCCCTAGCGTTGGCTGGGAGATACTGGTGAAGTTGTTTTGATTAGCAAGAAGAAAGGACGTTGAACAAGCTATTGGATTGAAGATGAACCTCATATTTCGGTAATCTTCTGGTTATAGTATTTAATCATTTTTCTTATTTTATTGTCTTATTATTGATTTGTGTATTGAAATGTATAGTAAGAATGATCTTGGACAATGATATAATAATTTATGTAAATTATATGTGTATTTAACGGTTGTTGGAATGGTATTCGTATCCAACGTGATCTAAATGTATACATATATATGGAATTTCAATGAAGAAACCTTTAAGAATGCAACTCTACAGGAAGGGATTCCTTTACCTCAAAGGCTATTATGAAATGAATCACTTTCCCTTTCCCCCCTTTTTTAAGAAAAAGAGAGATCAAATTATAGTTTACAGTTCATTATAAAAATCAATGAAAAAGATGATCTTCCGATATGAGATCAACCTTCTGCTATTACACCAACAATGCCATAAGCTCGGGCTTTTGTTGTTGACATAAAAGTTTAAATATTAGAAAACAACACACACAGGTGAGGCTACGCTCACTCATATATTGTTGAATGACGACTGATTACATCATTATATAGGAAACTACTATTACTTAGTCGGTTACATCAAACCACAGATAACTAGACTTTACTTACGCTACTGACTCTGTCAACTAACGCTTAGAAATGACGGTTACAAATGAATCTTACTCCATTATTTCCAAGTCTCCTCCTTAATGGAGAATGGATTGAATTCTACGCCTAACATATTCCTAAACAACTCAAACTTAATCTTTCTAAGAGGTTTAGTGAAAATATCAACAACATTTTCACTAGTATTACAATACATAAGAGCTATTTCATTTGACAACAAATTTTCTCTAAAAAAATGAAACTGAGATTCAACATGCTTTCTCCTTGCATGAAAAATCAGATTCTTCACAAGATTGATTAAACTTTGATTATCACATTTGACCATTGTAGGTTCCTTTTGTTCTTTTCCAACATCTTGAAGAACTCTTCTCAACCAAACAGCTTCAGAAGTTTCTGCACACAAGGATTTATATTCCGCTTCAGTAGAAGACAAAGATACAGTATGATTCTTTTACTGCTCCATGAAACAATCCTCGATCCAATGCCAAATGCATATCCAGTGGTTGATATTCGATCATCTGGATTGCCAGCCCAATCACAATCTGAGTAGCCTGTCAACTCAACATTATATGCATCAGTATATTTAATACCATAATAAAGAGTTCATTTTAGATACTTGAGTACCACCTTTGCTACATTCCAATCGATTTCTAGAGGTTTCACCATAAACTGAATTAACACACTCACAGAGTATGAAATATCAGGTTTGGTTTTAGTGAGATAATTCAAACTACCCACCATCTGTCTCTACATAGTGTCATTCACCTCCTTCAAACCATTATCAAAAGAAAGTTTCACATTCTGTTTCATGGGAACAATAGAAGACTTACACTAATGCAATTTAAATCTCTTAAGTACTTCTCTGATATACTTACTTTGACAAAAAAAAGTTTGCCTTGCATTTCTCCAAACTTCAAGACCTAGGAAATAATGTAACTCACCAAGATCTTTCATTTCAATCACCTATGACCACTGCTCCTTAATTTCATCAATTAATTTATCTGCATTTCCTATAATTATCAAATCATCAACATATAAGGAAATCAATACTATATACCCCTGCTCATCAAATTTGGTATACAGATTTGCATCTNAATTCTTATAAAAGAAGGGAGAAGAAGGAGTAAGGTACCCTAATGTTGGATGACTAAAATGTTATAAAAAATTATTGTGACTTGTTTTCTTGTGTGAGTTGGCCCACAAGTTTTGAATAAGAGGTGGAAGTATCTCATTTGCGGCTCGGGGGGATAAGGGGGAAGAAGAGTACCCCTAGCGTTGGCTGGGAGATACTGGTGAAGTTGTTTTGATTAGCAAGAAGAAAGGATGTTGAACAAGCTATTGGATTGAAGATGAACCTCATATTTCGGTAATCTTCTGGTTATAGTATTTAATCATTTTTCTTATTTTATTGTCTTATTATTGATTTGTGTATTGAAATGTATAGTAAGAATGATCTTGGACAATGATATAATAATTTATGTAAATTATATGTGTATTTAACGGTTGTTGGAATGGTATTCGTATCCAACGTGATCTAAATGTATACATATATATGGAATTTCAATGAAGAAACCTTTAAGAATGAAACTCTACAGGAAGGGATTCCTTTCCCTCAAAGACTATTATGAAATGAATCACTTTCCCTTTCCCCCTTTTTTTAAGAAAAAGAGAGATCAAATTATAGTTTACAGTTCATTATAAAAATCAATGAAAAAGATGATCTTTCGATATGAGATCAACCTTCTGCTATTACGTCAACAATGCCATAAGCTCGGGCTTTTGTTGTTGACATCAAAGTTTAAATATTAGAAAACAACACACATAGGTGAGGCTACGCTCACTCATATATTTTTGAATGAGGACTGATTACATCATTATATAGGAAACTACTATTACTTAGTCGGTTACATCAAACCACAAATAACTAGACTTTACTTACGCGACTGACTCTGTCAACTAACGCTTAGAACTGACACTTACAAATGAATCTTACTCCATTATTTCCAAGTCTCCTCCTTAATGGAGAATGGATTGAATTCTATGCCTAACATCTTCCTAAACAACTCAAACTTAATCTTTCTAAGAGGTTTAGTGAAAATATCAACAACATTTTCACTAGTATTACAATACATAAGAGCTATTTCATTTGACAACAAATTTTCTCTAACAAAATGAAACTGAGATTCAACATGCTTTGTCCTTGCATGAAAAATCATATTCTTCACAAGATTGATTAAACTTTGATTATCACATTTGACCGTTGTAGGTTCCTTTTGTTCTTTTCCAACATCTTGAAGAACTCTTCTCAACCAAACAACTTTAGAAGTTGCTGAACATAAGGCTTTATATTCCGCTTCAGTATAAGACAAAGATACAGTATGATTCTTTTACTGCTCCATGAAACAACCCTGGATCCAATGCCAAATGCATATCCAGTGGTTGATATTCGATCATCTGGATTGCCAGCCCAATCCCAATCTGAGTAGCCTGTCAACTCAACATTATATGCATCAGTATATTTAATACCATAATAAAGAGTTCCTTTTAGATACTTGAGTACCACCTTTGCTACATTCCAATCGATTTCTAGAGGTTTCACCATAAACTGAATTAACACACTCACAGAGTATGAAATATCAGGTTTGGTTTTAGTGAGATAATTCAAACTACCCACCATCTGTCTCTACATAGTGTCATTCACCTCCTTCAAACCATTATCAAAAGAAAGTTTCACATTCTGTTTCATGGGAACAATAGAAGACTTACACTAATGCAATTTAAATCTCTTAAGTACTTCTCTGATATACTTACTTTGACAAAAAAAAAATTGGCCCGCATTTCTCCAAACTTCAAGACCTAGGCAATAATGTAACTCACCAAGTTCTTTCATTTCAATCACCTATGACCACTTCTCCTTAATTTCATCAATTAATTTATCTGCATTTCCTATAATTATCAAATCATCAACATATAAGGAAATCAATACTATATACCCCTTCTCATCAAATTTGGTATATAGATTTGCATCTCTTTTGCTCCTCATAAAACCCTGTTGAAGAAAGAAAGAGTCTATCTTCTCATACCATGACCTAGGTGCCTGCTTTAGTCCATACAATGCTTTATTTAACTTACACACTAAGTGTTCTTGCCCTTGTTCTACAAACCCTTCAGGTTGAGTAAGGTAAACCTCCTCCTGTAACTCACCATTCAAAAATGAAGATTTAACATCTAACTGGTGTAGCTTCGAATGATACTTTGTAGCTAAAGCAATTAACATTCTGATAGTATTCAATTTAGCTACCTATGCAAGTGTCTTAGCATAATCAATACCTTTTGTTTGTGAATACCCCTTTTGCAACCATTCTAGCCTTATATTTGTCTATATTACCATCTGATTTAAATTTGGGTTTGTATATCCATTTGCATCCAATGGCCTTTTTATGTTTAGGAAATTCAATCAATTCCCAAGTATTATTTTTCATTATAGATTCATATTCTTTCTCCATTTCATTTCGCCATTCATCATGTTCATTGGCTTCATAAAAAATCATGGGTTCCATGACATTTAAAATGATACTCATTAGGGCATAGTCTTTATACCTCTCAAAGAGATGAACCTATTGTGAAGATCTTCTCAACTTCCTCCCCACTTTGTGAAGATTTGTCTTCACCTCTAGGTGAACTGTGACTAGTTGAATTGTCTATATCACCGAGTCCTTCTTGTTGTTGTTGTTGTTGTGGTTGTGGTTGTGGCTGCTATTCTGGTGGTTGTTGTTTTTATGGTTATTGTTTCTCTTCATTAACTCCTTCATCAAGAAGTCTATGCCATTCCTCATGACTGTTGTTGTCATGATTTCTTGCTTCCTGCTCATGGAAAAGTACATATCTAGTTGCAAATATTTTGTGAGTAGAAGGATCAAACAATTTGTATGCTTTAAATTCATAACAATACCTAATGAAAATACATTTAATAGCCTTAGCATCCAATTTCCTCCTATTCTCCTTTGGAATATGATCAAAATACTTACACCCAAATACTTTCAAATTATGAACTAGAGGTTTGGAACCATACAAGGCTTCGAAAGGAGTAACATTATCAAGAAACCTTGTTGGACTTCTATTCTTTAAATAAACTACAGTATTTATGGTTTCAACCCAAAATGCATTCGAGAGATTCTTACCTTTCATCATACTGCGTGCACACTCTACCAGAGTTCTATTTTTCCTTTCAACGACTCCGTTTTGTTGTTTATGGAGTGTGAGGTACTATAAATTGTTGTACTATTCCATGATCTTTGCAATATTTGTTGAAGTCCCCTGATTTATACTCTCCCCCTTGATCTGAATGAAGGATTTTGATGGATTTTTCTGTCTGCTTTAAAACCATGGTTCTGAATTCCTTAAAGTACTCAAAAACATCACTTTTTCTTCTAAGGAATTAAACCCATGTGTATCTCATGCAATCATCAATAAATAATAGAAAGTAAAATGCACCTCCTAAATACCTAATCTGCATAGGCCCACAAACATCAATATACACAAGATATAACACATCTCTCTTTTTCTTATCAGGATTAGGGGGGAATTCATCTCTGTGCATCTTTCCCAATGTACATCCATCACAAGAAACATTCTCATTCTTTAACATGGGAATTCCTTCAACCATATTATTTTTCTGTAATAACAATAAATCATGATGATTGATGTGTCCATACCTTTGATGCTAAAGAATATTTGTTGGCATAGTTGAAAAATTTAGTGTGTGATGTTCTTTGTTGGTAACATCAAGTTTGTATAGGCCTCATGTTCCGACTCTCATTGCAACAATTTTGAAATGGTCCAGTAGATCCTTCANTATACCTCTCAGAGAGACGAACCTGTTGTGAAGATCTTCTCAACTTCCTCCCCACTTTGTGAAGATTTGTCTTCACCTCTAGGTGAACTGTGACTAGTTGAATTGTCTATATCACTGATTCCTTCTTGTTGTTGTTGTTGTTGTCGTTGTGGTTGTGGCTGCTATATTGGTGGTTGTTGTTTTTATGGTTATTGTTCCTCTTCATTAACTACTTCATCAAGAAGTATATGCCATTCCTCATGACTGTTGTTGTCATGATTTCCTGCTTCCTGCTCATGGAAAAGTACATATCTTATTGCAAATATTTTGTGAGTAGAAGGATCAAACAATTTGTATGCTTTAAATTCAGAACAATACCTAATGAAAATACATTTAATGGCCTTAGCATCCAATTTCCTCCTATTCTCCTTTGGAATATGATCAAAATACTTACACCCAAATACTTTCAAATTATGAACTAGAGGTTTGGAACCATACAAGGCTTCGAAAGGAGTAACATTATCAAGAAACCTTGTTGGACTTCTATTCTTTAAATAAACTACGTTATTTATGGTTTCAGCCCAAAATGCATTCGAGATATTCTTACCTTTCATCATACTGCGTGCACACTCTACCAGAGTTCTATTTTTCCTTTCAACTACTCTGTTTTGTTGTTTATGGAGTGTGAGGTACTATAAATTGTTGTACTATTCCATGATCTTTGCAATATTTGTTGAAGTCCCCTGATTTATACTCTCCCCCTTGATCTGAACGAAGGATTTTGATGGATTTTTCTGTCTGCTTTAAAACCATGGTTCTGAATTCCTTAAAGTACTCAAAAACATCACTTTTTATTCTAAGGAATTAAACCCATGTGTATCTCATGCAATCATCAATAAATAATAGAAAGTAAAATGCACCTCCTAAATACCTAATCTGCATAGGCCCACAAACATCAATATACACAAGATATAACACATCTCTCTTTTTCTTATCAGGATTAGGGGGGATTTCATCTCTGTGCATATTTCCCAATGTACATCCATCACAAGAAACATTCTCATTCTTTAACATGGGAATTCCTTCAACCATATTCTTTTTCTGTAATAACAATAAATCATGATGATTTATGTGTCCATACCTTTGATGCTAAAGAATATTTGTTGGCATAGTTGCAAAATTTAGTGTGTGATGTGCTTTGTTGGTAACATCAAGTTTGTATAGGCCTCATGTTTTGACTCTCATTGCAACAATTTTGAAATGGTCCAGTAGATCCTTCACTATGCAATAATTCTTGAAGAACTCAACCTTCAAGTCTCAATCTGTAATGGTGGACACAGAGATCAGTTTNCCCTTCAGGTTGAGTAAGGTAAACCTCCTCCTGTAACTCACCATTCAAAAATGAAGATTTAACATCTAACTGGTGTAGCTTCGAATGATACTTTGTAGCTAAAGCAATTAACATTCTGATAGTATTCAATTTAGCTACCTATGCAAGTGTCTTAGCATAATCAATACCTTTTGTTTGTGAATACCCCTTTTGCAACCATTCTAGCCTTATATTTGTCTATATTACCATCTGATTTAAATTTGGGTTTGTATATCCATTTGCATCCAATGGCCTTTTTATGTTTAGGAAATTCAATCAATTCCCAAGTATTATTTTTCATTATAGATTCATATTCTTTCTCCATTGCATTTATCCATTCATCATGTTCATCGGCTTCATAA
This sequence comes from Picea glauca, assembly GCA_000966675.3. Lineage (NCBI taxonomy): Eukaryota > Viridiplantae > Streptophyta > Pinopsida > Pinales > Pinaceae > Picea > Picea glauca. Next base: position 4,270 of record JZKD02S0945701.1, on the reverse strand, counting down.
AAAATCATGGGTTCCATGACATTTAAAATGATACTCATTAGGGCATAGTCTTTATACCTCTCAGAGAGACGAACCTGTTGTGAAGATCTTCTCAACTTCCTCCCCACTTTGTGAAGATTTGTCTTCACCTCTAGGTGAACTGTGACTAGTTGAATTGTCTATATCACCGAGTCCTTCTTCTTGTTGTTGTTGTTGTCGTTGTGGTTGTGGCAGCTATTCTGGTGGTTGTTGTTTTTATGGTTATTTTTGCTCTTCATTAACTCCTTCATCAAGAAGTCTATGTCATTCCTCATGACTGTTGTTGTCATGATTTCCTGCTTCCTTCTCATGGAAAAGTACATATCTAATTGCAAATATTTTGTGAGTAGAAGGATCAAACAATTTGTATGCTTTAAATTCAGAACAATACCTAATGAAAATCCATTTAATGGCCTTAGCATCCAATTTCCTCCTATTCTCCTTTGGAATATGACCAAAATACTTACACCCAAATACTTTCAAATTATGAACTAGAGGTTTGGAACCATACAAGGCTTCGAAAGGAGTAACATTATCAAGAAACCTTGTTGGACTTCTATTCTTTAAATAAACTACAGTATTTATGGTTTCAGCCCAAAATGCATTCGAGAGATTCTTACCTTTCATCATACTGCGTGCACACTCTACCAGAGTTCTATTTTTCCTTTCAACGACTCCATTTTGTTGTTTATGGAGTGTGAGGTACTATAAATTGTTGTACTATTCCATGATCTTTGCAATATTTGTTGAAGTCCCCTGATTTATACTGTCCCCCTTGATCTGAACGAAGGATTTTGATGGATTTTTCTGTCTGCTTTAAAACCATGGTTCTGAATTCCTTAAAGTACTCAAAAAAATCACTTTTTCTTCTAAGGAATTAAACCCATGTGTATCTCATGCAATCATCAATAAATAATAGAAAGTAAAATGCACCTCCTAAAAACCTAATCTGCATAGGCCCACAAACATCAATATACACAAGATATAACACATCTCTCTTTTTCTTATCAGGATTAGGGGGGAATTCATCTCTGTGCATCTTTCCCAATGTACATCCATCACAAGAAACATTCTCATTCGTTAACATGGGAATTCCTTCAACCATATTCTTTTTCTGTAATAACAATAAATCATGATGATTGATGTGTCCATACCTTTGATGCTAAAGAATATTTGTTGGCATAGTTGCAAAATTTAGTGTGTGATGTGCTTTGTTGGTAACATCAAGTTTGTATAGGCCTCATGTTCTGACTCTCATTGCAACAATTTTGAAATGGTCCAGTAGATCCTTCACTATGCAATAATTCTTGAAGAACTCAACCTTCAAGTCTCAATCTGTAATGGTGGACACAGAGATCAGTTTTTTCTTTATTCCTCACACATAAACAACATTGTGAATGTGATGAATTGTACCATTCGACAATGTCATAGGAATGTCTCCATATCCCTTGATCTGATGAGCACGGTCGTCACCAAGATATATGCTGGCTACATTCTGTGTTTCTTTAAAATTAGTATACCACATCTTATTACATGTCATATGTATTGATACTCCGAAATCCACAAACTAGGCATCAAAATCATCTGTTTCAGCACATAACGCAGTGTTAGACACAAACAACCTAAGATCCCATGAATTAAAATTTGGCGGTTCATCAATATCATCACTAGCAATAAATAATCTGAGATCATGATTTGATGATTTTTCTGCATAATGACCTGAATGTGTTCTCGGTTTATTCCTAGCCTCATCACTTTTCTTATTATGACAGTCTTTAACAATATGTCCACATCGGCCACAATAAAAACAACTCTTTGATTCAGTCCTGTTAGATAATTAATTTTCTTCACCTTCACCATCATCTTCTAGTCCTTGTATTGGCAAGGGAAGGTACTCTTTTTAAAAGGTTGAGATATGTATGTTGACAAATAAAAAGCATATTAGAAGTTCATATAGGCACTCATTAATTAATTTTCTTCACCTTCATCGACATCTTCTAGTCCTTGTATTGGCAAGGGAAGGTACCCTTTTTAAAAGGTTGAGCTATGTATGTTGACAAATAAAAAACATATTAGAAGTTCATATAGACACTCATTAATTAATTTTCTTCAGCTTCACCGACATCTTCTAGTCCTTGTATTGGCAAGGGAAGGTACCCTTTTTAAAAGGTTGAGATATGTATGTTGACAAATAAAAAACATATTAGAAGTTCATATAGGCACTCATTAATTAATTTTCTTCAACTTCACCGACATATTCTAGTCCTTGTATTGGCAAGGAAGGTACCTTTTTAAAAAGTTGAGATATGTATGTTGACAAATAAAAAACATATTAGAAGTTCATATAGGCACTCATTAATTAATTTTCTTCACCTTCACCAACATCTTCTAGTCCTTGTATTGGGAAGGGATGGTACCATTTTTAAAAGGTTGAAATATGTATGTTTACAAATAAAAAACATATTAGAAGTTCATATAGGTACTCATTAATTAATTTTCTTCACCTTCACCGACATCCTTCACCGACATCTTCTCGTCCTTGTATTGGCAAGGGAAGGTACCTTTTTAAAAGATTGAGATATGTATGTTGAGAGATATTAATTATATATTATATATTTTTTAAAATATGAGATATTAATACAAAATAATAATATAAATCTATTAATTATTAATTATTTAAATATAGAATANAGGAAGGTACGTTTTTAAAAAGTTAAGATATGTATGTTGACAAATAAAAAACATATTAGAAGTTCATATAGACACTCATTAATTAATTTTCTCCACCTTCACCAACATCTTCTAGTCCTTGTATTGGGAAGGGAAGGTACCATTTTTAAAAGGTTGAAATATGTATGTTGACAAATAAAAAACATATTAGAAGTTCATATAGGCACTCATTAATTAATTTTCTTCACCTTCACCGACATCTTCTAGTCCTTGTATTGGCAAGGGAAGGTACCTTTTTAAAAGGTTGAGATATGTATGTTGAGAGATATTAATTATATATTATATATTTTTTACAATATGAGATATTAATACAAAATAATAATATAAATCTATTAATTATTAATTATTTAAATATAGAAGATTTACGATTTTAATTTTTTTTTAAAATTTGTATTGATAATTATTATTAAATATATTTATATTATCTAAGTTTTTCAATTTTATAAGGAAATACTTAAACATGTTTGAACTACCTATAAAATAAAAAATAAAAAATTAATTCATCATTTTTTTTTGGAGTTTATGGTTGTAAAATTTATTATAATAAATTGTTAGTTTAATTGTGAATTTATTTTATGTGACTTTTATATTTAATATTTTTTTCTAAATTTAATTATACAATCAAGTTATTTTCATTAATATATTTAAATTTTTATTTTAAATCATTTAAGTTATTTTCATTAATATATTTAAAATTTTATTTTAAATCATCTAAATCATTTTCCTTAATATATTTAAAATTTTATTTTAATGTTATAATTTTATGCATCATTTTAATTTATTTTAATATTATAATTATGTAAATGATTATTTTGTTGGTTTATTTGAAAATAAATTATTTAAAATAATAATCAAACTACTAACATATAAAATCTAAATATTTTTTAATTAAAATTAAATTATTTAAAATAGTGAACAAAACATAACACATAAAATATAAGTAATTAAATAAATTCAAACAATAATAATAAAACCATATCAAATAAATAAATTCAAAAATTAACAATATTAAATAATTATATTATTTTTTTATTTTTTTTTAAAGTGAAAATAAATAATTATATTTATTTTATTTTTTCTTTTAAAAAATAAAAAAATAAAAAATTATATTATTTATTTTAAATTACTTAAAATAACAATCAAAACATAACACATAAAATATAGCTAATTAAACAAATTCAAACAATAATAATAAAACCACATCAAATAAATAAATAGATAAATTTAAAAATTAACAATATTAAATAATTATATATATATATTTAAAAAAAATGTTCAATGTAAACCAAATGTCTAATAACAATATATTATATGAAGAAAAAGAGAACATTTTTTATTTATAATTTGATTGACATGAAGATATTTTGAATTTCTCAAAACATATAAATATCTTTCATATCTTTATGAAAGATTGGAGTATAAAATAAATAATTTTGATGAAAATGTATTTTATTATAAAATATAAAAGAAAACACCATGGAATGGAGGAATCTATCACCTTTGTCACACTCAAAGGATTGAA
>JZKD02S0945678.1:222167-233316 GCA_000966675.3 Picea glauca | reverse complement strand
CTCTTCACAAATTCTCTGCTTTCTCTCTCTTCTTTCTCCTGAATGAATGATTCTGGATAATAATCTTACAATTGTACAAAGGAGGGTGTCTATATCTGTTTTCCCTCTCGAAAACTGAAACTGTCAAATCTAGACTTGAACGTCTATCTACCTGCATTGAATCTATTAAATGCCTTCCTATTTACTAAGGACGAGAGATTAAAGGCTCAAGGTCCCCGTTACAATACAAGTGTGCTTCTTTATAAATGACTTCATTAGAGAGTGGCGCAACAACTTCCAAAGTGTTTCAAAATGTGTGTTTCTTATCTAGCTATCTTCTGCTCGATGTGTTGTCTCGCTTGTCTTCGGCGATGCTCCTGCATCATACTCCTCGGCTTGAAAACTTTCATGGGATCCTGTCCATGAGCTCCTGCATGATCTGTCCATTATTTTGAATGATTGCTTCATTTTCCCAGCTGGCGTCTTCTACTGGGTGATTTTTCCACTTGACCAGGTACTCGAAATACTGCTTTCGCCTGGTCTTCTTTCCCACTCGCTTGTCCAGTATGCACTCCATCTATGGATTCTCTACAACTGGTAATTTCTTCTACCACTGGATCGTTGGTTCTTCAGTTCCAGTCTCTAATTCTCCAGCCCTATATGGGTATAAATCCGAAACATTAAATATCGGAGATATCCCGATGCCATCCAACAACTGAATCTCATAAGCATTTTCTCCAAATTTCTTTAGGACTATGGAAGGCCCAATTTTCTTCATTTTTAATTTGTTATATGTTCTCCTTGGGAACCTTTCCTTCCTTAAATGTGCCAGAACAAGATTCCCAAATTCAAACTAAAGTTGTCTCCGATGCTAATATGCTCTATGTTTGTACTCCTGGTTTGAATATTGCAGTCGTTGCTTCACCTTGTTGTGAAGTTCCTTCATCGCTTCAGCGAATTATTCTATGCTCGCACTGCTAGTCGCAGCCTGTTCTGACTCCCTGAGTTCAGAAACTCCCCTCGGTTGTGTCCCATACACAATCTAAAATGTACTTTTGCATGTACTCTGATTCACAGAATCATTGTACGCAAACTCTGCTTGCGATAATACATTGTCCCAACTGCCATGGTGCTCTGTCACCAAGCTCCTCAGTAAATCTCCCAGACTTCTATTCACAACTTCCGTCTGTCCGTCTATTTGAGGATGATAAGATGAAATAAATGCCAAGTTAGTTTCTAGCTTTTTCCATAGCATCCTCCAAAAATGGCCTATGAATTTCGTATCCCTATCCGAGACTATGCTTCTCGACAATCCATGAAGTCTAACAACCTCTTTGAAAAACAAGTTTGGGATGTGGGTTGCATCGATGGTCTTCTGGCATGGTATAAAATGTGCCATTTTTGAAAACCTGTCTACCACCACAAAGATGGAATCAACCCCTCTCTGTGTCCTCGACAGTCCTAATACAAAATCCATGCTGGTCGCCTCCCATGGTCTCTCTCGTATGGGAAATGGCTGATAAAAACCTGTATTTTTTTTTCTTCCCTTCGAGTGTTGACAAATTCGGCACCTGTCAACAAACCTCTTGACATCTGCTCACATGCCTGGCCAAAAATACGATTCGCTCAGCTTTGCAAATGTTTTTTCATGACCAAAGTGCCCTACTAAGCCTCCGTTGTGTTATTTTCTTTAGCAAATTCTCCCTCATGGAGTAATTTGGAATACAGAGTTTATTTCCTCTGAACAACAATCCCTCCTAAATCATGTATTCTATCCATGGGCTTCGATCCCTAAGAACAGGACTCTCAGCTGCTTCATATGCTTCTCTGAAGTCTGCATCTCCTGCGTACATGTCCTTCAGGTTTTCAAAACCCAATGTTTTGACTCGGAATTCCTGCAGCAACAAGCATTTCCTGCTCAAAGCATCAACCACTTTGTTAGTAGTTCCTGAAATGTGTTTGATCACAAACATGAAATTCTGCATGTACTCTACCCATTTTGCATGATTCTAGTTCAACTTCTCTTGTTGACTCACAAATTGCAATGCATGATTATCGTTGTACAATACAAATTCTTTTGGGATCAAGTAATGCCTCCACTTCTTCAATGCCTGTATGATGGCATAAAACTTTTTATCATACATGGAGTATTTCAGTTTTGCTTCATCCAGCTTCTCGCTGAAATATGCAACAAGTCTGTCTTCCTGACTCAAGACTCCTCCTACGGCATATCTGCTTGCATCACATTTCACCTGAAACGTCTTTGCAAAATCTGGTAACACCAAAACTAGTTGTTCCATTATCTTCCTCTTCAACAAATTGAAGCTCTTCTCAGCCTCTGTTGTCCAATGAAAAGACTTGTCGCTTCTTCACCATCTCCATCATTGCTGCGCTAATTCCACTAAAATTCCTAATGAATTTCCTGTAGAAACTTCCCAACCCGTGGAAAATTCTCACCTCGAAAACATTTCTCGGTGATGGCCAATTTTGGATCACTTCCACTTTCTCTGGATCCATTTTCAACTCATTCGCTGAAATAACGAACCCCAAATAAATGAGCTCTGTCTTCATAAACGAGGACTTCTTCATGTTGATCAGTAACTTCTCCTGCTGTATCTTTCTCATCACAATGGAAAAATGTTTCAAATGTTCATCCTTTGTCTTACTGTAGATCAATATATCATCCAAATATACGACTACAAAATTCTCGATGAATTCCTTCAGGACTTCATTCATCAGTCTCATGAATGTGTTCGACACGTTTGTCAAACCAAACGGCATGACCAGCCATTCGTACAAACCTTCATTTGTCTTGAATGTTGTTTTCCATTCATCACCTTCCCTCATGCAAATATGATGATATCCACTCTTAAGATCAATCTTCGAAAAACAATTTTCCCCACTCAGGCAATCCATCAAATCATCCATTCTTGGTAGTGGAAATCTGTACCTGATGGTGATTTTGTTAATCACTTTGGAGTCAGTGCACATTCTCCAACCTCCATATTTTTTTGGACAGAGTATTGTTGAAACAACACACAGACTCAAGCTTTCCCTGACCAATCCTTTGTCGAGCAGCTCCTGTACCTGCCTCTTGACTTCCTCATTTTCTTGTGGCGTCAACCTATACACAACCTTGTTCGGAAAACTGGCTCCTGGTATGAGATCAATGTGATGACTCACACTCCTCATCGGTGGCAATGAACGAGGTAATTCATCCACGATGATGTCAACGAACTCTTGCAGCAGTTCCTGAATCTCATCTGGCAAGTCATCCACTCTTGTTCCAGTCAGGACAATTTTCGGCTTCCTGACCACAAATAATTATGGATCTTCCTTCTTCTCCATCTCTATGAGAAGCTCCTTCCCAGTCATGAGAAGTATGGTGTTACTTACTTCCGGATTCACCCCCTCATCCTTTTTCAGAAAAAATATGTGTGTCCTCCCATCCTTCTCCAAAGTGTATGTGTTCATTCTCCCGTCATGAACCACATTTCTGTCATACTGCCATGGTCTCCCCAGCAATACGTGACAGACATCCATGGGAATGACATCACATAGGACCTTATCCTTATATTCACCCATTTTGAAATCAACTAAACATTGTTTAGTGACACTCACCTGATGTCCCTTCTGTATCCATGAGACTTTATATGGACTCGGGTGATCAGTCATCTCCAGCTCCAGCTTTTCCACCATCTCGGTCGAAATGATATTGTCGGTGCTTCCGCTATCCACAATGACCTTGCATTTCCAGCCCTTGGTTTTGCATGTGGTTCTGAAAAGTCTGGTCCTCTGAGCTGTGTCCTCGACCTCCTTCTTGGGTGTTAAAAGAACTTTATGCACCGTCAGTGACTTCCCACTTCTGGTGTCTTCATTCTCAACATCACGCCTCTGCGCCTCAACAATGTGAGCTTCTCCTCTGTCCGTTTTTCTATCTGGACAGTCAATGGCTTTATGTCCATCTTTTCCACACGTGTAGCAGGTGATGATTCCTCCTCGGCCTCTTCCCCTACCTTTGGTATGAGGAAAAGTGTTTGTATCATCATAATCTCCTCACTGATCATTATGTTGTCTCCTCAGCTCAGCATATTGTGGTCTTTGCTGTGAGGTTCCACCTCTCTCAATCCTTCCCTGAGGTTTCTTCCATTCCTCCTTGGAATTCTGATATTTTTCCTAGGCAACTGCCTTACCTCTGGGCTAACTTTTGCCTCGCCCTCGATGACCTTGCTTACGAATCAGCTTCTCCTTGGCTTTCAGAGCCATCTGGTAAGCATCCTCAACCATTCTGATAGTCGTCATGCTTAATTCATCCTGAATGTCATATCTCAGACCATTCAAATATCTAGCGACTTTCTCATCATCTCTTTCTCGATGACCTGCTCTGATATTGAGCTTGTAAAACTCCTCGGTGTATTCCTTCACCATCATCAACTTCTGCCTTAGGTTCTGCATTCTCCTGAATAGAGTGATCTAATAATCCCTTGGGATGAACTTCACCTTCATCTTAGCAATCATTCTATCCCAGCTTTTAATTTTTTGTTTTCCTTTGGAATGTCTATCTGCCTGTAGCTCGTCCCACCATAATGATGCATGTCCCTTCAATTTGGTAATATCATGCCTTACCCTCTTATCCTCTTCAATATCTTCATAATTGAAGTAGGTATCAAGAGCTTTGATCCAGTCCAGCAACTCTTCTGCATCCAGGATTCCTTCAAAAGCTGGAATATCCATTTTGGTCTTGGAGCTCATCCTGGTGATAGATTTAATCAATCACTCTGTTGATGCATCCTCTGCAGTGACCTCTTCTCCATGCCCAGCTTCCTCTTCAACTTCAGAATCACTAAGATCCCCAACACCAACTCCGCATCTCTGCGTTGTCTCCATCTCCTCAAGCCTTGCTCGGAGATCTCTCATCTGTCGCTCCATTTCTAGATTTCCTGTCGGCCTACCTCTTCTTCACGCATCCCTATCTTCCAGACCAGGTGATTGCCTTTCTCTTCTGGGCGGCATGATAAATTCCTCTTCTCTGCTTCTGAAAGAAAAGATGTTCTGGATCTGATACCACACTAGCACAGACGCCCTCCTGAGGCATGTCCACGCTCACCAGGACCTTCCTTCACTTAGGCCCAAAGAGTTAAATTACTCTTCAACCCCCTATCAGGAGTTCTCAATACCCACAAAATTCTTTTTCCCTACGATTTCCCCTTCGACTTATCGAGAAATCAGGTTTCGCATTATCGCGAAACTTGTGGGCACATTTCTCGTGCTATCCAAAACCTCAAAACCCAATGGGTCTTAGTGCCAATGCTTCTCCATCCCTTTCGGGGATTTCCCTATCAAGAAATCAGCATACGCGATGTCGCGGTTCACTAGAACCATAAATTTCTGAACCCCGAACTCCGATACGCACGTGCGATCTCTCCTTGCCATGTCGCCACATCTCTCCGTTCTGTTGGGAATCGCGTGCTCGTGATTTCAAAGGTCGCAATTCCTTTTCACTGGAAAATCTTGAATGCCGAACCATGACATCTCTGGATTGTGGACACGTGTCCAGCCCGGGATCCACGGTCCTGATTTCTTTGGGAAATCACAAATTACGATTTTGTTTTTCAAAAGTCCCACGACCAAGGACCCTCTGATATCTCGATGAGATGAAATTTTGATCGCTCCTGGACTCCTCCTCTGCAAGATTAGGTTTAACCCGAGTGCATCTCCTCTAGGATCTGACAGTTGTCAGAACTACACAAATCTCCCCTACGAACCCTAAGCATTGCTTCTTCCTCTTTGGAGATTCCTAGGAATAATGAAGTGTTCCTTCCAAATTCTCTTTCCAATGCTTGGCTTGTAGTCTCTGCTCAAACCTTCTTCTATATGGACTCCTGTGTTCTCCTTCATAGATGTTACGAAGGAACTATCCCTCCTGAGCTTGGTAACTCGGATTCTCTCAGAGAGGCTAGCGTACACTCCTTATGCTCTGTTTTCAACAACTTCCCAAGTACCGAGTCTTTCAAACTCTATACACCTCTGGCAACAGTAGTATATGCCTTCTTTTTCTCAGACTAGCCACTGAGACTTCAAGTTCAGCTTGCACTTCTACTACATGACTCTACCAACCCACATCAACTTCTGGGTGAATGAGAATAAGGGTTTAACTGTCAAGCCTCATCAACGCACTCTATGCGGATGAATTCAACTACACTCTATGCAGGAATCTCCTGGCTCAGACAGAGAAATAATTGAAACTTATTCTCTTCTCTCTTCGACTTCAGTTAAAAACTCTGAAATCACATGCACAACATATTCAAAGAAATTGCATGACTAGAAAGCAAACATTCATGAGCACATAAACATCATACACAGAGAAACAACACCAGCCATGAAATTGAATCAAAGACTCTCTTCTATTAATTCAAAAAAATCTATACATGGGTGTTCTTCACAAATTCTCTGCTTTCTCTCTCTTCTTTCTCTTGAATGAATGATTATGGATAATAATCTTACAATTGTACAAAGGAGGGTGTCTGTATCTATTTTCCCTCTCAAAAACTGAAACTATCAAATCTAGACTTGAACATCTATCTACCTGCATTAAATATATTAAATGTCTTCCTATCTACTAAGGACGAGAGCTTAAAGGCTCAAGGTCCCTGTTACAATACAAGTGCGCTTCTTTATAAATGACTTCATTAAAGAGTGGCGCAACAAATTCCAAAGTGTTTCAAAATGTGTGTTGCTTATCCAGCTGTCTCCCGCTCGATGTGATGGCTCGCTTGTCTTGGGCGATGCTCCTGCATCACCCCTCCTTGAGGTGAACTTGGGTGATAACCTCATGCAAACAAACAATTGCGACCATGACCAAAGGTAGTTTGAAACCAAACTACCTTTTGGCCTACAATTCTCCTTGAGCCTCCATGTGTCCTATCTTCAAAACCGTGGTTTGGATTGCAACCCCCCCTCAACTTTTTAAATTTTTTGCATCTCTGATCCCTGCAATGCTATGGGATAGTCGATCTCATGATCTTGATGGTGCCTCTGAACTAACGGCTTAGATATATCCCTTTCAAAGATATGGATTAGATCTGACCTCTTTCAAATAAACGATNTGTCGAGCCCGGGATCCACGGTCCTGATTTCTTCGGGAAATCGCAAATCGCGATTTCGTTTTTCAAAAGTCCCATGACCAAGGACCCTCCGATATCCCGATGAGCTAAAATTTTGCTGGCTCCTGGACTCCTGCTCTACAAGCTTAGGTTTAACCCACGTGCATCTCCTCTGGGATCTGACGGTTGTCGGAACTTCACAAATCTCCCATGTGAACACTGGGCGTTGGTTCTTCCTCTTTGGCCATTCTTAGGAATAATAAAGTGTTCCTTCCAAATTCTCTTTCCAACGCGTGGCTTGCAGTCTCTGCTCAAAGCTTCTTCTATGCGGACTCCCATGTTCTCCTTCAGATATGTTACGAAGGAACTATCCCTCCTGAGCTTGGAAACTCGGATTCTCTCAGAGAGGCTGGCGTACACTCCTTACACTCGGTTTTCAACAACTTCCCAAGTAATGAGTCTTTCAAACTCTGTACACCTCCGGCAGCAGTAGTCTATGCCTTCTTTTGCTCAGACTAGCCACTGAGACTTCAAGTTCAGCCTGCACTTCTCCTGCACGACTCTACTAACCCACATCAACTTCTAGGTGAATGAGAATAATTGTTTAACTGTCAAGCCTCATCAACGCACTATATGCAGATGAATTCAACTGCACTCTATGCAGGAATCTCCTGGCTCAGGCAGAGAAGCAATTGAAACTTATTCTCTTCTCTCTTGGACTTCAGTTAAAAACTCTAAAATCACATGCACAACATATTCAAAGAAATTGCATGACTAGAAATCAAACATTCATGAGCACATAAACATCATACATAGAGAAACAACAGCATCCATGAAATTGAATCAAAGACTCTCTTCTATTAATTCAAAAACATCTATACATGGGTGTTCTTCACAAATTCTCTGCTTACTCTCTCTTATTGCTCTTGAATGAATGATTATGGATAATAATCTTACAATTGTACAAATGAGAGTGTCTATATCCATTTTCCCTCTCGAAAACTAAAACTGTCAAATCTAGACTTGAATGTCCATCTACCTGCATTAAATCTATTAAATGCCTTCCTATATACTAAGGATGAGATATTAAAGGCTCAAGGTCCCCATTACAATACAAGTGCGCTTCTTTATAAATGACTTCATTAAAGAGTGGCGCAACAACTTCCAAAGTGTTTCAAAATGTGTGTTGCTTATCCAACTGTCTTCCGCTCGATGTGTTGGCTCGCCTGTCTTGGGCGATACTCCTGCATCACCCCTTCTTGAGGTGACCTTGGGTGATAACCTCATGCAAACAAACAATTTCGGCCCACAATTCTCCTTGAGCCTCCACGTGTCTTATCTTTAAAACCGTGGTTTGGATTGCAACCCGCCCTCAACTTTTTAAAGTTTGTGCATCTCTGATCCCTGCAATGCTATGGGATAGTCGATCTCATGATCTTGATGGTGCCTCTGAACTGATGGCTTAGATATATCCCTTTCAAAGATATGGATTAGATCTGACCTCTTTCAAATAAATGATTGTGATTTGTTTCGAAATTTTAGTCTTCAGAATTATCAAGTCTTAAACTTTCCTTTCTTATTCACATCAATATTCCAGTGGTTACAATTGGTAGACACTTATCCTTCTTAATAAGTGTCTCAGCCTCTACTTTGGGGGTTTGAACTTTCAACTAAATCAATGGTCCTGCACCTCTTTTCTCAATCAATGGTCGAGATTTCCTTCAAGTATTCAGAATTCTGAGATATCAAATCTAAAACTTCACTTCCCACCGAAGAAAGATTATTCCTGCAATGTGTCCACTTGAATCTGATGGTTGAGGCTTGCTTTGGTTATTTACCTAAAATCTACAAATTTATACCACCTATCCTCTTGATCTCATGGCTATGAATTACTTTAGGACTTTACCTGGAATGCACTGATCTACGCCACGTCTCTTCTAGATCAGATGGATCAAAGTCACTTAACACTTAGCCTCTTGTGAAGTTTAGATTTATCTCCCATAATTCTTCTTATGTTCAAATCCTTGAACTCTCAGATTTGTTTCCACTTGTCAACCTTGACAATGGATGGTCCTGATTAACTTCAGAACTTCTTGAGTTTGCAAGTCCACTCTTTTGTGTACTTTCAAATGGTTTAGGCTCCATGCACCTCCCTTGGGATCCAATGGCTATTGGTCCTCCTGCTCAAATCTAATGAATGAGATCCAATCTCCTCCTGCACGTACTCCTAAGTGTCTGAACGTAGATTCTAATGGTCCATATCTCCTCCATAGTGCCCAATCCAATGACCATTTTTGCTACTCCTTCTAAGATTATGCCTTCTCCCTTGACTTGGAATATTCCAAACATTTCAAAGGAATCAACCTTTGATCCTTCTACAAGTCCCTGATTTTGGGTGTCATCTACGTTTCTGAAAACACTATCTCTCTTAATCTTTTGTTCGTGTAATAAGTCCAACTCTTGTATAGTCCTTGCACCATCCCCTATGAGCTTCTCGAGCTTTCTCAGTCTCCCAAGGAGTTCTACCATTCTACATCTTCCAAAGGACTATGTTTCAACAATCCGTCCAAATGTTGTCCTGGTGTACTCCTTGCACAAGTCTTCCTCAAGAGAGTTCGACAATTGAGTGACTGTATGAATCGATCTGAAAACATGGATGGATTTTTCTCCCGATAAATGGTTCACATCCATCCCCTCTATCATATTCTTAATTCATCTACAATTCTTGTTACTCTGGTAGTTCAGGTAACTTAACTATCGTGAAATTTGACCTCTCGGAGCTTTGAGCTACTGAGATTCTGAAACCTTCAATATCTAACTCCACCTTAACTAACAATCCAAAAAATCAAATCTCATGGATCATACGGTTGAGGGGAGTCTTGTAGAATCCATATATCCATACTCTAGTCTGACTTCATGACTTCGACTTCCATAGATTTAGTCACACCAACGCATGATTCTTCTATCGTGCAAACTCCGGACTCACAGATCCGATGGTAAAGGTGGGTCTCAATAGATCCTTGGATATATGGCCTAGATCACATTGTTACTTTGGGTTTCATAATTCAAAGGATTTGTCCCCTTCATGATGATTACCAACATTCATCGATCTTGTGAAGGCTAAAGGAGTCGAGGCATTAATGCCTGCACTCCTTCAAATATAACGGTCTTGAAAAAAATAAAATCCTCTCGAATGGATCTAATTTGTTCATATTCCAAAAGAAAGTATATTCATATTCAATTTTCCGTTCTTCCTCCTTCCTGAGCTTTGTCAGTTATGAAGTATTTAAGAGAATTATGCTCTTTCTCCTCGAATTAACACTTAAAAGGGTATTATGCACAACTCTTGCACTTCGTCATCAACTCTATAAATTAAGTGGTTCTCGATATCTGCACTACCTCTCTTGATATTAAAAAACTTCATCTTCCAAGGGAATTAGAATGACTAGGAGGGTCGACATGCATACATGAAACTATACCTAAGGTCGACAAACTCACAGTTCGTGGCTCTAGCTTAAGCCACCACAGGGTGCAGGCATTTATGAATACAAAACATTTCCAATCTGTTAGCACTAGAATTCACCTATGGATTGCGATAGAGGTAAGAACAGTACCCATCAGTTTGTATGTAACAATGACTAAATTTATGGGTGGTCTAATGGACGTAGCCTCATGATTATGTCGTTTAACTCAAAAAACTAGGTTGGTCTGCATAAGCAGATGAGGTCTTGATCTAACTTCAATCAGTAAGTTGTAGTAAAGGGTGAGTAGGGGGAAGAACTACTGAGGAAATGTAGAGGTTTTTTATGGACATAAGGTCTTCTACAAACCCAAGGAGGAAAAGCTTCGAATACAAGCTCTTCTTGAACCCAAAACTTCAGGAAACTAAAAACGTCATAGCAATATTGCAATAAAACATACATTACAATAAAGTCACAACAACTTGATTGGATCACCCATGCCTGAGTCTTCAATATAAGAAGAAAAATAAATGATAAGAAACTTGAATTTCATTAAACAAGAAGTCTCAAATGGAAACACATAACCAAAGAACGAGAGGCTTCATT
>JZKD02S0945678.1:185370-203530 GCA_000966675.3 Picea glauca | reverse complement strand
TAGGTTGCTCTAGCCCTGCATCATTCTTTTGTAGTAAAACAACGACCATTGTATCAAATGAAGCAAAGGAAAAAAATAAGAAAATCCTTGGAATAATCA
Organism: Picea glauca; assembly: GCA_000966675.3. NCBI lineage: Eukaryota > Viridiplantae > Streptophyta > Pinopsida > Pinales > Pinaceae > Picea > Picea glauca. The sequence goes on along the minus strand of JZKD02S0945678.1, from coordinate 203,431 downwards.
GGATTGATAAGCACAGGTGCTTTATTCGGTGCCTTCTTGATTTGGTTGAAGGATTATCTGGATTCAACGATCCATTTTACTTTGTTTCCCTTCCTGAGCATGGCTATGATATGCTTAACCAATTCAACAAATGTTGAGACAAACCTTCTCAGAAAGTTGATTTTACTCAGGAATGATTGAACTTCTTTCTTGGAATTGGGGAGTGATAAGGCTTGAATAGATTCTACTATGCTTGAATCAATCCTGACCCCCTCAGCTGATACAATGTGTCCCAACAATTTTCCTTCCTTCATGGAAAATAAAGACTTCTTAGGATTTAGGGAGAGACCAAACCATCTGCATTTCAAGAAAACCCTTTTCAGATGTTGACAATGTTCTTTATCAAATTTGGAGAAGATTATTATGTCATCCAGATAGATGACCACAAATTGATCCTTTTCTCCAATGAAGGAAATGTCCATGGCTCACTGAAAATTTTCTCCTACGTTCATCAGTCCAAAGGGAATTTTGGCATACATAAATGTGCCCCAAGGGGTGGTGAAGGCCATCTTCTCTCTATATTTAGGTAGAAAAAAGATTTGATTGTTGCCATAAAATCCATCAATCATGGAAATATTCAATGTGCCTATTACCCTCTACAATATATGTTCCATCTTTGGCAGTAGGTAATTATCCTTCTTTCAGATCCTTTTCAGGTTTCCAAAATCAACACACGGTCTGATTTCTCCATTCTTTTTCCTTACTAGAAACAAGTTGTCCACCCATTAAGAATATCTCAAAGGGACAATGATTTGGGTGTCCGTCAACGTCTTTACCTCCCTTTCCATAATAGGAAGCAACATAGGATTTATTTGTCTCAATTTTTGTCTAAAGGGTTTAGCTTCCTCCTTCATTGGGATATTGTGATCAATGACACTAGTGTCATATGTTCTGAGGTCTTCATAGGTCCATACAAACACATCAAAAAATACCTTTAATATCTCATCATACTTGGCTCTCTACTCCCTTGAAAGACTACTTGACAACTTGACAAACTTTGGATCCTCCTCTGTGCCAATATTGCACTTGGATACATCAACATTCTCAGTTGGGCCTTTAAACTTTATTGCCACATCATTCCCATCGAGAAGTATTTCTAAAGGAACTAGCCACTATAGAATGTGGTTACGAGGCAGGTGAACGATATAATGATTAACAATTTTATTTAAAAATAAATCAGTAGGCGGGTCACCTTCGGAATCATGATCCTAGTCAATGTGTAATGCAGAGAACTCATCAACAATCTAAAGAAATTTTCTGATCTCAATATCATCCTCGAACACCTTCCAATGCTTGATATTGTTAGGTACATATGGCCTATATCTTACCTCAATAGCATACCTAAGCTTGGGTGGCAGAGGGATTCTAAAAATTCTTGTTGAAATAGTGAACAAATCATCCATTGTGTTTTCCCTCTTGGAATAAGTGAAATGTTGAAAGATAAGAAGAAATTTTCAATTAGGTCCCACACCTCATTTTTGTAAGTATTAAGCCTAGGGTGACTGTCTTGATAATTTTTTTTTTCATGACGAACAATTAGTTCAACATATTCAAATATTGCTAGCTCTTCAATCCCCATGTCTTTTGTATCTCTTAAACCTAAAACAAGAGCCTCATACTCTGCCACGTTGTTGGTAGCTTCAAATTCTAGTTTGTAGGGAAAAGGTTTTGTCTTTGGACAAGGTGACACAAAAACAACTCCAGCACTAGTCCCTTCTTGAGAAGAGGCTCCATCGAACAACATCTTCCACACAGAGGAAGTTGGGGGAGGTATTTCATGAAAAGGAATGAGTTGATTTCGGATTTCAAGAGGAGCTTCAGGAGCATCTGTGAGATGTAAAAAAATAGACACAAAATCAGTGTCAAGTGAAAATATAGGATGATCGATGGAGTTTGATTCATCACTAATAATATATGTCAATTGAGATTCCCTGTAAAGTCTTCTATTCTCCCCACCAAACACAGGAAAGGTGGCATATGAGAGGTCCATATACAAGGTTCCCCCTAGTATCTTTATCCAAGATCTAGATAGGAGCATTCCAAACTTAGGGGGGACATCAAACACTACGATATCCATGAATACACTCTTCATCAGAAGTTGGAAAAGGGACACGACTAGGTCTATGATAACCCCAAGGCACTTCAACTTCCTAGAATTGAAAGAATATAGGTCATGGTAAGATTTTGTAACTTCCAACCCAAGTTATTCCATGACAATCTTAGGCATAAGATTGTGGGATGATCTAGAATCCATTAAGAAGTTACGCAACACCTTATCATGGATGTTCAATGAAGTGTAGAAGGGGGGAGAAAAATCATATCTATCTTCTACCAAAGGTCCTAATATAAAAACTGGCTTTTCATCTTGCAAATTGACTGATACTATGGGATGAATTGTGGATTCAAGCATCAACATATTAGAGAGGATCATTTTGAAATATTCATTCTTGACCAACTCTGAAAGGGGTACAGAGATCCTAATCTTCTGAACCTCATTCTCAAAATTAAAACGGGAGGGAGGATTCATAAATTCTTTTGCCTCTGGGATAGGAACTTCGGCTATTGGTGGGGGGTTCTGTGTTTTCTTCTCCTTGTTGTTGCTTGCTACATCTTAGATAGGATTTTTTGATCTCGTGGGCTGCTCAAGAAAATTAATCTTTCCTTATTTCTTCTTGGACCTGAGGTTATATATATTGGGTCTATCGTTGGCCTTGTCCCCTTCTCTTAACTCATTCAACTGAATATCAATGAGATATTCCTCGTACGCAGACTGAGTTAAGTGAGGAAAAGAGGAGGTGTCCCCAAGATAGTGGATTTTGGGATTAAGGTATTCATCCCCTTCTTCTTCATCAACAACAATATTATTTTGGAGAGGGGTATGGATTTTTAGATCGTCTCTATCTCTATTCCTCTAGTGTCTTTGGATAATATGAGGATTATTTTTAGGCCTCCTATAGTTAACTCTTTTATCAACATTTTGGGGATTCCTGTAATTCTTATTTACTTCTCAATTGATCTTTTCCATTCTAGAAGAAAGTGATTTTAGAATCTTGCTCGTTTCATCTGTTTGAGGGGGGAAATAGAGGAACTAGGAGGGTTTCAGACCTACCTTTTCCCTTGTCTCTATGAGCTTTACCCCTAAGTTTGTCAACTCCCAATATATTGGATTCTACTTCAAGGGTTGCATATTGCATATGAGCCAAAGAGGTATCTCTTCTTTCTCTCAACATTAGGCAAAATTCAGGCTGGAAAGCATTAGCATAACTCTGTAGGATTAAATTCAAGTGGAATCCTTTTATAAATTTTATTAAATATTTTTGAGAAGTTTGAAACAGATTCCCCTCCTTTCTCTTAATTGCCCCAAATTTTGTAATATAATATAGGACATATTTATTACTCCCCTGGTTCCTTAAGAATGCATCATCCAGAGAAACAATACCATCAATAGATCCAGGAGGCAAGTCCTTAAACCATTCCTTGGCATCACCATTGAGGCTCTATATAAAAACTCACATCCACACATATTCATTCTCGATGGTCTGAATATTTTCGAATCTATAAAAGGATGAAAGGTTATCTTATGTCATCGCGTTTCCCTCCCCTATGAACTAGGGAATATACTTAAGGTAGTTTGTGGATAGGAGAGAATTCATAGGCTGAGGTAAAACCAGGGGGGCGTATCTAGAAGATAATATCTCAGCCATCATGTTCCTAGGAGGATTATCACCCTCCATTTGGATGTGAACTGGAGGATAACTAAGAGGAGATGGAGTTCAGTCGTGCTTCTAGGAACAAAAGGAAACAACTGAGGATCTAGAGAAAAGGCCTTAGAGCTAGAGGGAACAAAGGTTTCCCTTTCTTCAAAATCAGTGACTCCAACAGGAGGATGAGTAATAAAACCTGGATTGGGAAAATATTTCAAGGTATGGGGTATAGACCAAGGTACAACCTCAGGGGAAAAATGAGTAACAAATATTTCTCCTTCCAATCCAAAAAGAGTAAGTGAAACCTCAATAGGAACACTCCCAAACTTTAAAATTCATGAAACTCCAACACACGGTATAATAGGAAAACGAGAAGTGGATATCAAAGTTTCTACAAGAGGATAATGAAAATCATCAGAAATACTTGTATCAACAGTAGAACTACTTTCTCAGAGGGCTTTTCCATTTTTGATAATTTTCTATGGGTCAGCTTCAGGTGTTGCTAGAGGTTGTTCTGGAGTATACCTTGTGTCTTTGCCTCTAGAAGCCACAACTGAAACAATGGAGTCACCAATGGATTTTAATCAAAGGATTTTCCAGGTGCACAATTGTAATCTTTGATGTACTAAGATCTGATGCACCTTTAGAACTAGTACCCATCAGTTTGTATATCACAATGAATAAATTGTGGAGAATCAAGGGTTTCAGACCTACCTTTTCCCTTGTCTCTATGAGCTTTACCCCTAAGTTTGTAAACTCCCAATATATTGGATTCTACTTCAAGGGTTTCATATTGCATATGAGCCAAACAGGTATCTCTTCTTTCTCTCAACATTAAGCAAAATTCAGGGTGGAAAGCATTAGCATAACTCTGTAGGATTAAGTTCAACTGGAATCCTTTCATAAATTTTATTAAATATCTTTGAGAAGTTTGAAACAGATTCCCCCTCCTTTCTCTTAAGTTCCCCAAATTCTGTAATATAATAAAGGACATATTTATTATTCCCCTGGTTCCTTAAGAATGCATCATCCAGAGAAACAATCCCATCAATAGGTCCAGGAGGCAAGTCCTTAAACCATTACTTGGCATCACCATTGAGGCTCTATACAAAAACTCGCATCCACACATATTCATTCTCGATGATATGAATCTTTGCGAATCAATAAAAGGATGAAAGGTTCTTTTATGTCATCATGTTTTCCTTCCCTGTGAACTGGGGAATATACGTAAGGTAGTTTATGGCTAGGAGAGAATTCATAGGATGAGGTAAAACCAGAGGGGTGTATCTAGAATATAATATCACAGCCATCATGTTCCTAGGAGGATTATCACCCTCCATTTGGATGTGAAATGGAGGATAACTAGGAGGAGATGGAGTTCAGTCGTTCTTCTAGGAACAAAAGGAAACAACTAAGGATCTAGAGAAAAGGCCTTAGAGCTAGAGGGAACAGAGGTTTCCCTTTCTTCAAAATCAGTGACTCCAACAGGAGGATGAGTAATAAAACCTGTATTGGGAAAATATTTTGAGGTATGGGGTCTAGACCAAGGTACAACCTCAGGGGAAAATTGAGTAACAAATATTTCTCCTTCCAATCCAAAAAGAGTAGGTGAAACCTCAATAGGAACACTCCCAAACTTTAAAATTCTTGAAACTCCAACACATGGTATAATAGGAAAACGAGAAGTGGATATCAGAGTTTCTACAAGAGGATAATGAAAATCATCAGAAATACTTGTATTAACAGTAGAACTACTTTCTTAGAGGGCCTTTCCATTTTTTATACTTATCTATGGGTCAGCTTCAGGTGTTGCTACAGGCAGTTATGGAGTATACCTCGTGTCTTTGCCTCTAGAAGCCAGAACTGAAACAATGGAGTCACCAATGGATTTTAATCAAAGTATTTTCCAGGTGCACAATTGCAATCTCTAATGTACTAAGATCTGATGGACCTTTAGAACTAGTACCCATCAGTTTGTATATCGCAATGAATAAATTTATCAGTGGTCTAATGGACATAGCCTCAATATTATGTCACTTTAACTTAGAAAACTGGGTTGGTCTACATAAGTATATGAGGTCTTGATCTAACTTCAATCAATAATTTTTACTAAAGGGTGAGTAGGGGGAAGAACTGGTGAGGAAATTTAGAGGTTTTTTATGGACATCGGATCTTCTAGCAACCTAAGGAGGAAAAGCTTCGAATACAAGATCTTGTTGAACCCAAAACTTCAAAAAACTCAAAACTTTGTAAAAATATTACAATCAAACATACATTACAATATAGTCACAACAACTAGAATGGATCACCCATGCTCGAGTCTTCAATATCAAGAGAAAAAGATATGATAATAAAGTTAACTATCATTCAACAAGAAGTCTCAAATGGAAACACATAACCAGAGAACCAGAGGCTTCATTAAAACTTTACAATACAGGAGATTAGCTCAACCATAGACCTTAAAAAACCATCAAAACTAAGTATTTATACTCAGAACAATTGCCACTACCAGAAATGTGACCTAGCCACTACAATCAAAGCTTTGCGTCTCCATCTTATTATGTTAGTCTGCACTTGCACGCTTCTGTTAGACACGATATCAGATCAGTATGGGCTTTGTAGGAGAATCAATTGAGAGGGGGAACTTCTGGTTGAAAGTCTTCTTCCATCTCTAGCTCTCCATGCTTTCCATTTATGGGGTGAGACAAGGTTTCAAAAACCTCTCCCATTTCCATTAACTACCTTTATTGGGATCAGGGTGAGGCTTGACACCCATGAATATTATAGGCAAGATCATAATTCCTTTGAGGTAATTCTGGCATCTAGAGGCCATTTCGATGCTTCTCTGTGACCAAATTGGGTGCGTAAATATTTTGCATGACTCCATTCCCTTGCCCCACATGTCCACGGGACATGACCTCATGCTTATCCACATGAAATATCAGGATTTCTCATTTTGGGAGTTTCTACTCCCCTTGATCTCTAATACTTTGATGCTCGAAATCATGAAATGACCCATCAGGATCCACGACCTTAGATGGGCACTTATTCTTCTTTTGGCCCCACTTTCTATATGAACCTCAGTTTTGATCATGGGCCTTACTCTCAGGTGCATGACGATTTCACATTTCATAAGTTCACAGTGTGCTCCATGCTAAGATCTCCAAGTCACGAAAGCATGATCACTGGATCAGATGACATGCATCCCTCTTAAAAGAACGATCAAGATTGTATCGGTGTTTCGGGACTTAGGGCCATCGACACTTCTCACCTCAACTTTCCCAAAAATATTTCTTCCATGGCTCGGACCCTATGCCACGTGCCCTTATTAAATGGATGACCAAGATCATTTTAGGACTTCGCATGTTGCGCATATTCAAGACTCACCCTCCTACTTCCCTGACTTATGAAATCGTGAAAAGTTGATCTAATGGTACAGATATTTATTTTGATCAATTGATGCGATATTCATAATTTTTCATTTTGTGAGTTATGAAGACTATGCTCTTTGACTGTTCTAACTTGCGAAATCACGATTTATGTTAATATTGCACCACATGTCCTTCCGAAATGAACAACCCTGATAATTTTGTGACTTAATACCTCTCCTTGATGCTAAACTTGGTGCAACTGTATGATCCCGATCGCTCGATGGTCATCGATTTGATCTGCCTGATCGATCTCTATCGTTGAAAGTTGATCTTGCTCGCTCGCTTCATTTAAGTCCATAACAGGCCGCTCTAAGTGTTTTTCTTGTGATTATGGTTATGGTTTCTTTGAACAATTACCTGGATGACTAACTCAGGGCTCGAGAAAACAAATGATTGGTGACAGAGGTCAAGAGAGAAGTGATCAGTCTTAGAAAAAACAGGTCAATGAAATGGACGAAGAAAGAAAAAATAAAAATTATAAACCGAGAGGAGAAATTTACAATCGAGTCTGGAATAGGAGGAGAGACAAGAAAAAATACAGACTTAGGTAGAAACCAAAACCCTTAAGGTTTTGACAAGTTTATGTGATAACATAATCCATACTTGATTAAATACACAATTTAAATAGGAATAAAGAGATACATTATAACCATTAAGCAAACATACAAATCCCTGGGTCATTCATAATATATCCCCTTTCATTACATAATTACAACTTAATTTAAGAGGGTATGAGAATACTAATTATCTATTACCAGTTGCATCCAACCACCTGACTGTGGGTGTGCACCTTTCCACCCAACCATAGGCTCATAGGAATTCATTCTTATCACTTTGTCCACCCCCATGCCAATCCATGATATCACTAGGGAATTTATGCCATCCCTCAAAGAAGCTCTCTCTATCACAATGACCCTGTGAGGGTTTTTAGATGCTTCCTCAGCATCAATCTCAAGTTCAGGTCGTTCAGGCCCTGTTCTCGGCACTTCCTTTGGTTCTAGACATCTCACTTATAATATTTTTTTCTCGTCCCCCTATCTCCTCTCTTGTTGTGTCTCTGTATGTATCTTACCTTCCCTCCTCTTGAAGGTTTCTGACATGTCATGTTCCTTTTGTCAGAAGGAATCTCGAATCTACAGGTCTTTGTGGTACTTCAAGCTGACATCGTACAATTAGACCATGTTGTTACAAGGGAAAAACTTTCTATGGCCAAGGGTAACCCACAACAGACAAGTATGACTACAGAAATAAACTCAATTACAACATGTGCTATATAAACTAATGTGCAACACGAGGAACAATCCTACCTCTATCCAATCGTTTGATGTCATTCCACCATTGCGCACTTTTGCCCAAAGGTTTACACCTGCAAAAAGTTCTCAACAAATAAGAGATGCAAGTATATAGTTACAATATATAAAATGAGTTTGCACATCAGATAGCACAATTCATTAATAAACATTACGAACATGCCCATGGATAATAATCATATATTTGCAAGATATCGACATGATGAGAAAGGCGTATTTCTATTAATAATTGATCAACATAAGTATCAACATTACAGACTTTCCTGTCGTCACAGTTCGAAACCAGGAAACCAAGTTCCTTCCAACTGGGTCTCGACCACTTCAATCCTCCACCAAAGGCAAGCTCATAGAAAAGAGGTAATGAGGTCCTCTCAACAATGAGGAAAGAGCTTGAGGGTTTAACACTATGTTCAGACCTGAGGGACAAAGGGATGCAGACTCAATATGAAGTAATTTCTCTAGAGTAACTTTACTCTCAAAGTTGAATGGTTTCTCCTCTTTTTCCATAGCTCGAAATCATACTCTTGTAGTCTCCAAAATGCAACTGAAGCGTCGAGTCACAATGTTTCCAGTATATGGAAGGCCAAAGATTAGAGATATTTTGTCGTGACATGGAAAACCAACCTCATTTTGTATTTTCTGGCACAAATCCTGATATACACAACTTGTAGTGGAGAATCAAGTGTATACACATCTTGCAAAGTAGTTAGGGAGCATATATGTGGAAAATATATATTTTTGGCTCTAGATTTATTAAAAAGGGGTTGATAAGTCTGCATAGGGAAATGGAAGAAGGTCGTCTATTAAAGATAGAAATGGTGAGGAAAATATTGCTATAATAGATGCCCCCTAATGTGTGAGATCAGAGGAGTATATGTGATGGATGAAATACATTATAAATAACCCAGAAGTGGAGTGGTAGAGAACCATCTAGATGAACTCAATTTCTCATTACATTATGTACTGACTTTACATAGATGGCTGCCAAGAATACAATTCATATCCATGTGGAAAATATACCAACAAGTGTTCATGGCCATGAGTAGGTAAGTATAAATGCGGTAACATGCCAATAGCTATCATAGTCATGCACAAGGCCCAGTGAAACTAGTCTCAAAATCAATATGAACATATCTATATACCATGGAGTAAAATCTAATCTCCCATGATCATTGGAGTCAAATAGGTACTGGTACAATGAAATGGAAGCAACATCTAAGGAAAGTTGTCTCTACAAAGTGATGTCTTCAAGTCTTCAATACAATCCACCAATGGTGCAAGTATACATCATGTGAACAAATGAGTTGAGATCGAACATGATGAGTCATCATTTGATTACCGATCATTGCGGTATATCGTTAACAAACGTGAGACAACCTACCAATGATGAAAGTAGGTATCAAGGAACTGAATACATCTCTACAAATGTGAATAAAGGAGTTGATGTCGAACACTTGAGAGATCCATTAATCAGGAAACATTGATGTATTCCCATTTGTCAATGGCGAGAGAGCTTGCCACTAATGACTGGAAGCCTCAAGGTACTCATAAAAATATAGGTCTTGTATCAAGAATACATGAGTTGAATTCAATGGAAAGAGACCCACTGAAAGGAGAGCATTAAGGCATCTCTCATCAGTCAGCATGAGGAACAAAGCAAGAGCTTCATGATTTGGTGGAGATCGGACGAAGAACATGTTCACGAACCAATGACCCTGTGCATCTTTTGCATGTGCCACATGAAATCGGTACATGAAAAAGACCCTCTAAATAGAATCCAATGATGAAAACTACTAACAAAGGTAAGAAAACCACCAATAAGGCTAATGGAATCTAGGACATTGCATGAATCCAAAAGTGTTCACACTCTATTCGTGAATACCTATGCTCAATGTAAGGAAATGCATGTGGGATATGGACACTCAGGGTGATGTTCCTTCTAGGGTATAGGGTGTCAAATTGTGAAGGATATAAACAAGGCTCTTCTTGGTTGAGGATTCAAACTGCTTGGGCCATGTTTTATGACACAAAGAGAGAACCAACTAAAGGCTCAATACTACAAGAAAGGGCATGAGAATGCAATCACAATTTAATGCCAAAAAATGTCCTTGTTTATATCTTTTAGTCTACCTGGTGTGAAAAAGGGGTAAACTTGTGCCAAATAGATGTCTTTTCAAATCCAATTTACGAGTGTGAAAAAGACAAGTTCACTCGACGATCTTTTCCATTTTTTATAGCGAGTCGGAAAAGAGCTTAACTAGGACTCATGATCTTTCAAATTTAATTTTAACGAGTGTGAAAGGGACAAATCACTCGGCGATCTTTTCAATTTTTAATAATGTGTCAGAAAAGATCTTAAATAAGACTCATTTTTTGGGAGTCCATGTGTAATAAGGCTATTTGTGCATGAATGAGAAATGAGGCTCATTGTAAAGTCATGTATCGAATTCTAATGGACTCCCAGTCCTAAGGAAAAATATCGACATGGGAAATAAATGACAAAGAGGTTATAACTAGGGTATCCATGTTTCGTAAGTCTCTACCATTTATTAATGATGCTATGATAGCAGGTGGAGGTTAATGCGTTGCAGTAAATAGGTTCGTACCTAAGGCGTAAAAAGTGGTAATTGATGGATAATGCAAAACTGCACGATGTAGTGAATACCTATCCTATATGATAGGTTATGAATATACCTACCTTACGAAATGAACGACTAACCATGACATTGAAATCTATAAGAAAATTGAGTTGAAACTACAAAAACCATCTTAAAACCATTTTGTATTAGTCCATAGACAAAATAATATCATAAAACTATATGAAATGGGTAAAAATGTTTTATAAATAGTAATAAAATCAAAATTTACTATGTCATTTTCATTTTTACCCAAAATAGTGCAATTTGGACTAATATACCTCCAGAATTCAAATGACGATCGTGGGAGAAATAGGCAATGGAATCACAAACCGTCTATTCTAGGTAACTCTTCATTCCATCCTCTTCAAATTCAATGGATTACAATTTTGAATTAGGCTCCATTTTTTTAGTTTTTAAGGGCACAAATTGGGTTTTTCAGTATAAGCAGGTTTATACTAATATGTTGCATACACGACCAGATATATGCCCCTGTGTGAACTACAAGGAGCATATATCAGGCCCTACCCGTGACTATTCTTGGATAACCCATGTATACATGCACAAAATGGAAACAAATAAGCTTCTAACTCAAAACATGATTTGGTTTTTACAAGATGGTGTTGGAGGGGAGGGAGAGAGAGCATGAGGAGGTAGATGCAACAATGGAAAGGGATCTTGTGGCTCAAGTGGCATTAAAAGTATGTGGTCTATACAAGTTTTGGGCTCACAAAGTAATGAGGACCCAAGTGAGGTTATTGGAAATGTTGGTGGGCTATTGGGATCCAGATAGCAAGAGATTTTTCCTCGATGGAAAACCATTAAGGATCGAAGTAGAGTACATCTACTTCTTGACAACAATTTCACGCCGAGTAAAGGTCATGGATCTCAAGTCACGTGGGGCCGAGAGTGGGATGAAGGTCGAAGAATACATTGAGGCCCACTGTGTTGTAGAGACTCCCATGGTGGGAAGTTAAATCCCTATCCGGGATATAGGTAACCTCATCTTGAAGATTATTTTTCTCATGCTTACCAATACCATAGAGTCAGCCTCACTGCATCAAGCATTGAGACTGCTTATTTTTTATGCACTAGAGTAAACGATACCTACCGTGTACGATTGGTGTACCTCACTCCTAACCAATATGAAATTTCAGCTGTCAGAGTGCAAACAGGGGGCAAAGCGAAACTTAAGGTTTTCCTCTATCCTTTGTAGCTTCTTTTTTGAGTGGATCGCAAGCTTGGGACCTAGAGTGGATATCATTCCTAGAGGGCCAAGTGATGCAGCTATGGCGTGATGGATCAAGGTCATGAGAAGACAGGGGGGAGGTAGGGTGGTGACACCCTACAACGATGATTTTTTCTTCTAGTGGAGGAGACAAATAATAGCTATGGATGACTATCCCTATGTGGGAATTGATTTTAGATGTGATCATGATATGTTGCTTCCACCAGGAGCTGCCTATGGTGCTATAGATAAACAATATTTTTTATATATTTCATTTTTTGTATTTTTGTATTTAAAAGAACAAATGTAATTTTTTTTGGATGGTGTTTTTAAATATTAAATCGATACTTGTGTGGTTTCATACATGGGAATACAATAGATATATGGATTCCTATGACATAAGTGGAGGCATCAGGTAGATGAGGTGGTGGGAGGAGAGGAAAATAGAGTCCTTCAGAATGTGCAGGGAAACCTGTCGCGTTTGAAATAAAGGATTCCTATGGTTCAGGTGGAGGATCTACCTGAATCCATGCAGAGGAAGGTTTTTGGTGTACCTAGAGCATGGGTACGACTCTTTTGGCATCTCTCCAACTTCATGGTTTTCTATCAAAAGACTCATCCGGCGCCACAGGCGTAGATGTCATGGGACATGTATATCGACTGTATATGTATTTTTGAGGGTTTTAGCCCCAATTTTGTAATATAAAAGACCATATTGTTTGGAAATATATAAAGCAAGATCTTTGGATGTACTTATATCTTACAATGTGTGCATTGATTTAAAGGTTTTCTTTTCTTTATTAATGTGACAAATGCCAATTCAAAACATAATTAGTGTAGGCATCAGATACATGATTATAACTTATAGGAATGTGAAAGTATGTAATAAAATCAAATTGTTGTTCTAAAAGACATACCCGTAAGAATCGATGGAGTAACGTTGGATCACACACATGGTAACGACCGTTCAACTGACATACAACTAACTCACAATCAAGGCACACCAATATAGAGTGAATACCATGTGAGATAGCATTGCGCAATAATTCTATGATGGCGTTGTACTCAACCACATTATTCATGGATGGCCCTAGGAATAGGCCACCTGAAGACATTACTAGACCCTTGAGCGAGTAAATCACCCAAGGGATGGAAGCTAAGTTATGTTTATGATGAATGGATCCATCTGTGAATCCTACATATACCAAAGAATCCATTGACATCTGCGAACAAAAAGGGAAAAGTCGATAAGCAAGCCAAAGACAAAAAAAAAAGGGGAAAAGGTGTATATACAATAAATTTACATTAGTATAAAAAGGGTTTCTCCCAATCCTAGGGATCAAGTGTAATACCTTTTTAAGTATATTCCATTTGTTGGCTCAACCAATTTATTCCCTTCATAATATTCCAACTCATAGGCTCTTTTTTCTAGAACATGTCACACGATATAAGGACCGTGACACATGGGTTTAAACTTTCCTACCCCTAGCCGTTCTTTGTCTTGGTCATACAAGAGGACCAAGTCACCCTCCACATACAACTAGGGAAAGATAGACTTATCGTATTGAACCTTGACACATTTATTATTTGCCTCGATAGTCGTAAAGGAGTCTCAACGCTGCTCATCAAGACTCTCTAGGTGTACAAGGCATCCCTCTAAATCCAAAGTGTCAGGTAGGAGCTCAAATGGCAATTTGAGAGAAGGAATTTCTCATTTAACAAGAAATATTGACTCCAAACCATGTACTAACTAAAAAGGAGAAAAATTGGTGGCAGTCTTAAGTGAGGTTTCGTATGCCCAAAGTGCGGGATATAACATGATGTGCTAGTTAGAATTTCTCCTACTGACAGTTTTTTGCAGGATCGTATTGAGAGACTTATTGATGGCCTCTACTTGCCCATTTTCCTGGGGGTAATAAGAAGACGAGTGATCATGTTTAAACCCCAACTTAGACGCTAGTTCTATCATCATTTCATTTTGAAAATGACTGCCATGATCATTGACAATCTCACTCAGGATACCGAACCAGGTGATAATTTGGTTGAATACAAAAAAAGTTGTAGTCTTCCCATCGGATTTCATGGTAGGCATGGCTTCAAACCACTTGGTGAAGTATTCGACATCCACGATAATGTGTTGATGCCCCCCAACCAAAGTTGGTTTGCAATCAATGAAATCTATGCCCCACTTGGTGAAGGGACCAATGGTAATGACTAGGTGGAGAGGGGTTGGGTGTGAGTGCATTTCTCAAGTGAACACCTGGCAGGGGTGACACTTCTTAAATGGTTCAATACAATATTTAAATATGGTGGGCCAGAAGTAATCAACTCGCAATGTTGTTTAGGTTGTCACAAGCCCATATAGATGACCACCATAAGCCCCTTTGTGGAAATCATTAAGGACTAAATCAGCTTCCTTGTGATTTAAACAATGACGTAAAATACTATCTAATCCTCAATGATACAGAGTGTCACCGACAATTGTATACTTTTTGGCTTGGTATCAAACACACCGTTGATCATCTCACGAGAGATGCTGAGTGAAATTCAAGGTTTGAAGATAAAAAACAATTTCTCCATACCATCGGTCAAACTATGAGATAAGGAAAATGTGTTCATTTGCGAATGAATCAACATGAATAACATCTTCCTCTAATTGTGGGAGATCAGATATTAACTCTGCAAAAACTAGTGATTTCTTGGACTTGGCCGAAGCAAAGTCGAGATCAAATTCTTGTAATATGAAAATCCATTTATTATATTTTATGCCTATGATACATCTAGTGAGGACGTATTGAAATGGATTAACATCGAAAACCACGATAGTTTTTCAAAGAAATAATAGTGTCCTAAACGTTGGACTCCGTGGATGGTAGCCAGAGCTATATTTTCAACGTGCGAGTAATTACATTCAATACCAACTAAATTTCTACTAAGATAGTAGATGACATGCTCATGGAGCTCATCATCCTCTTGAACTAGAACCATACCAATGGTCTCTTCAGACGCAGCGATATACAACAAGTAATCTCTATTGTAATCAGGATATTTGAACAGAGGGGTCGATACCAAGGATTTCTTTAAAGCGTCAAAAGACTATTGGGATCACTCATCCCAGATAAATGGGGTGTCTTTCTTCAATAGGCACATGAAACCCTTAGTGATATTAGCATAATTTACAATAAACCGACGAAATTTTTTAGCTTTCCCCTGTAAACCTTGAAGTTGTCTAATCATGCGTGGGGGGAGGGGATTGAAGAATTGTCTCAACCTTAAGTGGATCTACCATGATCCCTGTCTCGAAGACTAAGAATCCTAAGACACGGCTAGATCTAATGAAAAATATGCATTTATGAGGATTGAGTCAGACTCTATAGTAGTGGCATCTTTCAAAAACCAGTCAAAGGTGCCTAGCATGATCCACTCTCTTGCGAGAGTGAGAAGCAATATCAATGAGGTAAGCTTTAAATATCTGTTTGAGATCATGAAAATCAAAAGTCATCAATCGTTGGAAGGTTTCTCTGATGTTTTTCAGGACAAAAGTCATTTTCCTATATGAAAATGTGCCCCAAGGACATATGAATGTCATCTTATGTTGGTCTTTGGGTTTGATCCGAATTTGGTTATAGCCTGAAAATCCGTCAATAAAAGAAAAAAAAATTCTTCCCACACACTCATCAAGAATCTGATCAATGAAAGGCGTGGGGAAGTTATCTTTAGGATAGGCCTTGTTTAGGTTGCGAAATTCCATACACACGCAGATGATTCCTTGATTTTTATTTACGGGAACAGGGTTGGATACCCATTCGGTCAAGGAAATCGGGTAGATAAATCCGGCATTAAGTAGCTTCTCTACCTCTTCCTTAATAGTGGGGGATTTCCTAGGATTAATAGCTCTAAGACATTGTTGAATGGGTTTAGCATCTGGGTAAGTCCTAATCTCATGTTCAAAAATATGGGGCTCGATCCCTGGCATATACTCATATGAATAAGCGAATACGTCTCGAAATTCTTTGAAGAGGTTGTTGTAGATCAGAATCTCTTCTGGCGAACAATTTGCACCGATATTTAAATTTTTTATCTTGCTAGGGGTACGAGAGATATCGATCTATACGATAGGATAAATACTCACCATATTCCCTTCGACGTAAATTCCATGTGTATCAAGTGGAATTACAGCATGACCAACTATCTCACTTAGGGTAGATCTAAAATCATCTTGCTCAATTCTTTCAAGACTTGGGAGAAGTTAAGATCGATGATGCATATCATCCCAAGGTCTCTCGGAAGCATTCATGGATTCAAGGATGGCTTCGTCCAAAGGCAAAGTCTCATCCAAGAAATCATGTGAATAAGATAACGAAGTGACCAAAACGGGCCTAAGAACTAGATCTTCCTCGACCGTCTACGAGGGAACAGGATCGAGATTGACAAAAGAGTCAAGGATATCTTGATATGTAATCTCTGCTACCGATAGTGGTATAGCCATGCCATCATATGACGTATGTGCAATCGATGAAGTCAGAGAATGTAGGGTCCAAGGATCACTAAAATAAGAATTGCAAAAAGGGATGGACTCCTCTATTGAAGCGGGCATACTAGACATGGCATAAATGTGGTGAGTCGGCGCCGAGAAGTTGAAAGTACCCATGAGGGAATAATAAATTCCAATACTGATATTCTCATTTGTCGACTGAGAATTGTCGACCATAGGGATCAACGGTCCAACAGATGTGTTTGGGCTAGAGTATGCAAAGGATAACTGGTCGATCATCACAATCTTCCCCTAATGAGGAAAACAAAGCATGTGGAAAACATGCGATACGATGACAACCATATCATAATTCCAATCGTGACCTAGTAACAGGTTATAATCGAGAGGTGCATCAACTACCTCTACTTCCACCTCTACGATATTCCCACCTAACTAGAGAGAAAAGGTGAGGAGAATACCATGAGGGAAGAAGGAATGACCGTTGAATGCGGTCAACATGGTTGATGACTTTGAAAGGGTTGGAGAACCGATAGCCTTCCAACAGACTAAGGACATCATGCAAGTGGCAACACCTTCATCAACGACCACTCTTTTTATGATATATTTAGAATACTCCACGTGGATTTGGAAGGCCAAATGGTAGGGTAAGCGAGGCTTCATGTCCATGACATCAAACTTGATGATATTCGAGCCACTAGACTCTAGAGCTCCTAAATCGGAGAGTAAGGAATTCCTCTGTGATGGAAACGTCTGGAGTACCTCCAAACCAAACATCGTGCAATGTTTTTGTCCCAAATCCTCAATAATAGATTAGTTCTAGGGAGATTTAGCATTAGGGTTATGGGTAGAGAACTTGAATACTCCTTTCGAAATATGAGGTGGTGGCTCTGGTTTCTCAATCTATAAATTCATCTTCGGGGGTGGAGGAGGAGTTTATAGGTTGGTACTATCTTTTAAAGATCCGTAATATTGAGAGTGAGTGGCTATATCAATTTTTTCATTGACCATATTGATAGAAACCTGGTCGCCATCTTGCGATGGTGGGTTTTGACTCCCACGAGGTGCATTTTCGGCATTCGAAGAAGTTGAGGATAAGTGTTGGTTGTGAGGAAAATGATTTGTTAGCACAACGGGTGGAATATTTAAAAGCCTTGCAACCTTCACAAGTTTGGGGCATTAGTGTGTAAGGTGATCATCCGTAGAAAGTTTACAAGGAAA
>JZKD02S0945678.1:123086-153224 GCA_000966675.3 Picea glauca | reverse complement strand
AGATTAGCCCATGTAGGTTAGGGAAGAGTAGGCTACTATGAGATAGGTTATAGTATGATAGGATAGGATAGGTCATGTTAGGATAGGCTAGGCTAGATTAGGCTACCATATTCTTTGATAGTGTATGTTAGAGGAGAGGAAGGAAATCTAGGGTAAGATAGGTTATGGTATACTAGGTAGAGTAGGGTTCGAGTAGGCTAGGTTAGAGTGGGGTTAGGGTAGGCTAGGTTAGAGTAAGGATAGGATAGTTTAAGGTAGGTTATTTTAATCTAGGTAAGGCTAGGTGATGTAGATCCCCTACCTCACCCTTCGGTAGGGTTTGCGACCTCCCGATCACTTGATCTTTCCTTCCTTTGGAGACAAAATAGGTATTTGGTTCTAGCTAGAACCCTCTGAACAAATCCACAGGTGCCTTTGTCCCTAACACTGGCTTTGAGAAGCCTTGCGTGCACGCCACCCTTTTCGGTGCCCTTCTCCCTTCCGAGCCAATAAATTCCTCTACATTGACTCCTTTTCTCTCTTGTGACCTCAGGCTGTGACCCAAGGCTCTAGATTACGTACCTTTCATGTTTTGGATGTTTGGGACTCCTACATGCGAGTTCTCCCTAACTCCTTATCTTTTGAAATGTCGAAACCCGAAAAGGGCCTAACGGCTCCTCCTTTTTAAGCCTTCTCCACATGACACTTAACTGTGGCCTAGGGCTAATCCTTCGAGTGCTTTGTATTTTATGATTCAGGGAATCACAATGCACTTCTCCTCCTTTCCCTTTCAAATCCTCGAAACCCTGAGATCCAATACCTCTCGGATCTACGATCTAGATCTGTCACTTGATAAACGACCCACATCAAATCTCAGCGATCTCCTTTTCAAGATTTTGTGGAGTCTTCACCTCCCAACTCTCAGTGACTTCTGAATCTCTTCCACGTGTCCTCCAAAATGGATAGTTCTGATCCTTTCGCTATTTTATTGCGGTATTCTCCTTCAATTTCTTTGTGCAAAAACACCGACCAACAACCATGGATCCCCTCCGATGGATAGTTGTAACTCTTAATCACGATCAACGATCGTGATCTTTTTGGCATGATCAACGGTCATGATCAAATCCTGACATTCTTCCTTTAGACGATTTGGGAGAGTCTTCACTCTTGTCTCCTAGTAAACAAATCCCCGGCGGCTTATGGATCTTCACCACGTGTCTTATAATGATGGATGGTTTTGACGCTTTCGAGACTCTGATGAGTCTGTTCCACTTTGCATACATAAGGCTTAAACCTCGTGTGCCTTTCTCAAGAGCCGATGGATATCATTCCTCTGTACTAGATCTAATGGTCTGTGGTGCTCCTCGTCCTAATATTTCCTATCTCTGAGACTTAAAAGGTTTTCTAAGTGTCGAAGACCTCAGCCTTCAATTCTTCCTTGTTGAAGAACTGTACTCAAAAGTGTTATCCTTCTTGAGCTTCATCCTCTTTGAAGATACAACCTCTTACTCACGCCTTGCATTTGAAGATCTTGAATAAATCAGATTCAAGGAATTTTTTTGAAAAGAAAATACCTTACGCCCACCTGGCGTTCTCTTAGGTTATCCCTTCGAAACTTGGTCGCTTCTAGCCTCTATGCGTTCCTTTCACTTGGATCCTCAAGTTCTCTCTATCCTCTCTTTGAACCCTTCTCTCTGAGTCATTCTAAGACTCATTCAACGCACACCTTGCCTGTGTGAATGCACACCTTCCATACAGGGTTTGAAAGATAAACGATTGGAACTGATCCACTTTTGTTACGGGTTCATGAAATCGTCTTCTTGAACTCTCATACAGGAACAAGAATGAAACAAATACCACATAAAAAATGAAATATTCATGCAATCACATTCAAATGAACACAGTCCAGTTTGGGACATCTTTTCGTCTGTTCTATTCATTCATAAAAATGAAAAATACACATGGTGTTCCTCTGCTCTATTCTACTCTTCTTCTACTACAATCCTTTCATACTCTACTTTATATAACTAGTGGAAATGAGAAGGTTGGCTCATGATTAGACCCCCTTTGTCTTAACCATGGAAGTGAGAACCATTACCTTGGCTTGGTAACTAGATGTTGGTAATGACATATGACTAGATATTCATGGAAATGATAGGTCGGCTCATTATGAGATCTCATCTCCTCCAACTATCCTTTTGAGCATTCTTAATCATATTTTTTGTGGCTCCACCTTTTTCTCAATGATAAGTGTTTCATTTCTTGCTTGGGTGATCCCTGGGCAAAGGATATAGAAGGTTCATATATAGGATTTTATATTTTACCCAATATCAATCCCTTTGGGCCTTCATCCCCTTATTCCCATAAAATTAGGGACAACCCTTCTTGGGTCAATACACGTTAAAATACCAAGAGATAAGGAAATGGGGTGGAAATAGTGATGGAAAGTGCTAAGTATGGCCATGACTAGTACAATGGCTCTTCAAGGGAGTTCCTAGTAGGAAACCCATTCTTAAGGAAGACCACTTACTAGGGAAGAATGTCAACCACCAAGGTGAAGCAAGGAAAAAGGCATAATGTGCAAGAATATATCATGAAATCTAGAGAAATATAAGATACAACATACTTAAATGCCTTAAATATTGAAATTATTCTCACCATAATACTGACTTGTACCTCATGGAGCAAGGCCCACCGCCTTCCAAAATCCAATTGATGTGGTGGATGCCATCTAAACATTTGTGACCTCTATGGTGGTGAGAAGGGTCTTCAACTGTGATAAAGGATATTGTTGGTCATGTAGTCTTTCAATACTCCATATATTCAAATTGAGGGACTCAACACATAATATCCTTAGTTATCAACAAAATTGGGTTAACGTATGACTCCTACTTAGGTACATGTGTTCACCTTAGAGTGCATGAGAACCACAACATATCCTAGTAGACATGTTCCTATCAAAACTCAGGAAAAGGGATCAGACCATCTAGGGTGGTGCTATCACCCTTTATCCATAAAATTGCAAACTAAAAGCTAATCTAGAAAAGAAACATTTTAACATATATATTTTTTTAATTTCTAAAATAAACATGAAATCAATATGCAAGTAGATGAAAATGAAAATGAAATTCATATAAACTAATATGAGAAATGAAGATGAAAATGTAGTGAATCAATTGACTTACCTACTTATCCGGGGCCTTGCGTCACTAAAGATCATGTTTTGGATGATTTCAGGTGAATTCATACAACTAGTGCAACCATTTGATCACCTCATCAAGGTATCTCCCCTTGTGCTTAGTCATATAATACAACAAAGATAAGTCAAGCACATAATAATAATGAGTATAAACACACATATAATCTGTCATGAAATAAAACTAGTGAATATGGGTGGGAGGGAGGAAATCATGCTGGAACAAGAAACCATGAGACTCATCATCCCTCCCAAAATTGTAGTCACAAGAGGGATCAATCCAACTATGAAGGGGGATACTATATGTATAAGAAGTCTCATATTCATCTACGCACAAATACTCACTGCTTGTGGAGGACTGAGAGGAAATGAGATATTGGAATAATATTGCATAGTGTCTTGGAAGAGAGGGTGAGAGGTAAGGAATTGTATTAAGTGTAGAAACAAATCGCCTATTCCCCTAGAAATCTTCATGATTATATACAAGATGAAAATAATTCATATTTGAAGAATGATGTTAGGGTCCTAACCTGCAAATAGGTAGAAAAATATATTGAAATTTAATAAAGGTCAATATTAATAAGGCCTTTCAATAAAATAGAATAAGGAAGATGTAAGAAGACCTAATAGAAGCTCTTGCTTCTAGAAGGATCTTCCTCTAGATGCTTCTTTTTACTACAAATATGAGTCGAGGGTATGAGAACCCTAACTTGGATATTGTTGTAAAAGACCTCTGCTCAACTAGAGGTTGCCCCCTAAAAGAGGTTTGTGAAAATTGCTTTCAGATTCAAAGTGTTATTTCTGTTATTATTCTCATATCATTTCAGTGCTATTGTGGGGAATGTTCTAGTTATATTGTTGTTATTCTATCATTTATAGCATTATATTTTTGTTTTTCATACATTTTATATCTGGTATATTACAAGTGGTATCAGAGCACTTTCCTCGGTAGTAAGTGTGAGTTAATTTTTTTTTTCAGGGTAGAGACATATTTCGACATCTTTAATCCACAGAGATCTATCGTTACACACATAAACCCATGGTTGAGGGATTCATACACATAGAAAATAAAATTGGTACTTAAGCACACATCTATTGGCCACTCTTGTAACCTCTATTGGCAGCCCTTCGAGTGGTATCACATCAAACATCACCTCTATATGGATCGACCTAGATTACCTGAAATCCCTCTTTAGAGAAACAAATCGATCACCTGACTTATATAGTGCCACTGAGAACATCACTTGGGAAGATACTCTCTAGTACCTGGGTAGTCAGGTAGTATGGCTAAGGGTACGGTCTATCATCCTTAGTTAGTGCCCTGAGATATTGGGTCAAGTACGACTATATCAGAGAGCTATAGCACAGGGAAAACCCTTGTCTGTAGAACCCTTGAATACCTAACCGTTGGGGATAGAAACATAAACAAATTAAAACAGACAAGTTCTATTGCCATGCAACTGTGTTCGAGTTTCCAAGTAAATACACATTTATTTTTGGTTAAGAATTTGGGAATTTCCTCTCTGCAGTATTCTTCAGACTGTAACAACCTTCTCGTTACAACAACAACTCTGATAACAGGTGCAATTTTTTTTTTTGTTTTTTTTTTTTTTAAAGTGTGTGCGCACATGTAGAAAGGAAATAAACACACTTGACTCTACGTCGCCACCCGACGACTAGCAAGACACAACCACGATGATCACAACAAGAAGACATAATGCGCACAACAATTAATTGCAAGCATTAACGCCCATAGGCATAAGGAAGAATCCCTAATAGTAGATTTTACTATTTCTGCATAGGAAAGCAGGGCATTTAATCTTAGTCCTCTGCTCCGGAGAGAGAGAAGGTCAGATAGGCTCCTGGCCGACTGCTCAGGAAGAAACTAGTAACCCAACGATGAGCAAGATGCAAGCAAGGCGAACACAGGAAGGCGACATACGACGTACCACAGTAACAGCATGCGTTTAACGAAGATCAAACTACAATAAGTAAGACTGACTACCCGCCCTTCCTACCCTGCAATGGTTAGGACCTCCAAGACACATAAACAATGCTCAAGCCCAGGTTCCCATTGATTTTAACCATTTAAGGTCTCAGGGCTGGCGATTGTTCCTGAGGAACATGGAGGTGTCTACACCCCGCCCAACACAAGCAGACCAAGCACAACACAAGTCACAACCCAATGCCACATTAATTAAAAAGGAACAATCGCACCCTTAACATAAAACATGAGCAAAGACTTTTCCACCATCCCGATTATTCGTCGATCCAAGCTATTCATAAATGCAGTCTAATTTAATCGTCTAGCACGAGCTCCTTAACCCGTCTAAATGAAAATATCATCAAGGTACAATCTACACTAGTATTAAGGCCAAGTGATTGCGCAACTTTTAGATCAAATTGGTCATGAGGTCACCCTCTAATTCAACATTTAAAGGACCTTACCATTTATGTGTTGTTAGCAGTAATACAATTTGAATGTCCTTACCATAAATTAACCATATCATTATCTTTATACTACTATAACAAAATAACATAAACATGCTCTTACATTTCATGTCTTATCAAATGCAATCCTAGCCTCCTTCCAAGTTGCAAGGACATTTCATTTACATATTTCAACAAAGTTATACTAACCTTACATTACAATAACATTACAAATAGAATAACCATGCCATTTCTTTTTATATGTTATCTACTCTAACATTACGCTCTATATTATATTGGAAAACATTACTCTTACATATTTCCAGAACAATAATTACAATGACGTTACCCTTCCAATAACGATATAATTTATAGTCACGGGGCATTACTCCATACTATACCCATTTAGGTTTTCATAACATCAATAAAATTTCAGGAACATTTTCACTAATATAATGATATCCTTACTCACCTTTTTGGGTTATGATAGCATTGCATCAGACTAACAATATCATTACCCTTGTTATATCCCTAACATTACATTCTATCATATAATGCATGAGAAATCTTTTACAGTGGCCTATTATTTTTAAATATTACAATAACAAATACATAAAGAAAGCATCTGTTTACAAATCGTAATAACACCTTTGATATCCATAACAGTCATCGTTTACGCTTTATTTATTTTCCCATATCTTTGCAATGATAAATACAATAAAATAACCCACATTACATTCTATAATGTATCAACCACAAAGAAAACCAGTGGCCCAACACTACGCCAAGTAAAGTATGAAAATTAGGAAGGAGATGGGTGGGAATGCGTGCCAGGTGTGGGTGATCAACTTGGCAGCTAGAGAAATGGTAACTGTGGGGATCAGGAGTCAACTTAGAATTTTTCTAACCATGTCTAAAAAGGTCCTTTCACAACCACCTATCACGCTCTTGCAGAGGTAAATATAGATAAAAAAAAAATCTTAAATCGTAACTTGCAGAGCGACTGACAGTGTCACCAATTTCGAAACTAAAATAGTAGCCAGAGAGAGAAAGTCGAGGGGTATCGATCTTGAATTGGGCGAAACTCAAGCATGCTGAGGCGGAATCAAGGAAGGATGACAACGTTCAACAATTCGCCAGAAAATTGAAGGTGAAATAACTCGTTGGCACCATGACCGTTTCGTTGTCCAACTCATAATTTTTTTTTCAACAGGTGTTCAATCTGGGAGCTCAAGCTACAGGGGTCGAATTAACAGAACATAACCTAAGGATAAGACAATTGAGTTATAATTTTCTTATCAAATTATCGATTTTAAAAATTCGCTCAATCTGAGGTCAATAAAACGCGGAGGGTTCAAGTCCAGAAAAACCTTGCCAAGGATTGGCAGAATGTCCGCAAAATCTCGCCCTTCGAGTTAGGTCAAAAGTCTTGAGTTGAAACCTCATAATTACTGAGAGAGTCAGCATTCATGGCCAGAAGGACCATAGGTCCATGGATTTAATCTCTGAAGATTTGTTTTCAAGGTAGAAATGCTCCAAACAAAATCTGAAGATTCGCAGTCATAAAAAAAATACAACAAAGGCAGAAGGAAAAGCATAAAAATACAACAAAAATGCAAGAAAAAGATGGTTGCAGCGCGTGGGTGTCCTCCATTCATGGCCATATTACTATCTCGATTTTTTGTGCTTAGAGTATTAATAAATTCCCTGTGTACTTCCAAGAAGGGACGCAAGAAGGTGTATAAAATGCAGCTAGGGTAAAGTGTGGCTAATAACAGTTTGCAGGTATATAAAAGAAAACAACGCAGACCCCAAAATCGATTGATGATGCTAATAGGCGAAATAAATGGGCAGTGAGAAGGGGTAATTTTCGCAGTCCAGCCAGGTCAGGGTCGCTACCAATAAAATGGTAATGACTTACTGCAGTTTGTAAATCGCAGACAGAGATAAAATTTCCCAAGTTCCAACACAAGGAAACAAGAAAACCACCACCCAAACAAAAAAACAGACCTAAACAGATTGTTCTCAGGTATCAAAGTAGGGTGAAGGATAGGTCACCATCCCACCCAGGGTTTGCAGACTCGATTGGGTTATTTTCATTTAATTAAAAAAAATTATTGATAAGCGTTTCCCTTCAATTACAGTCCTTGATAAACGTTCCATTTAACAAAATTTTCCTACTTTCAATTTCCCCAAATATCACCATAGAAGGAATGGATCCAACAGTCACACAAATCCATATCATAATTAATATGGACCAGCCAAACTATCTAAAACCCTGCGCAGATGAAGTTAAATGCTATAAACATCTAAGAATACCCAAAAAAAACACTGATGACATAAGCGAAGGCTAGGGCTCTAGGGACATCTCATCGAAGGGATCACAAGGGTTACCTCAGTCAAGGTGCATAAATAGACAACAAGGAAACAAGATGATCTGAAATCTAACACATCCAACATCATCATAAGGTTTCATACACACATTAAGTAATGTTCCTTTTAATTTAAACAACATCACACTTGCGTACCTGTGACTGACGATGAATAACCTGAAGGCGTTATCCCGCACTTGAGCTCTATGCCTCTACCGCTCGCCGACCATAGAGACCTCATCGGTACCTCCGAGCCAATCGCTAGGGGTACTCTGCTTCCCCCTTAGCCCCACGACCCGCAAAGGGGCCACACAAGATCTATAAGTTAAGTCTAGCTTTCGAGCTCGCCTCGGAAGGCCGAGATACCACTCCTATTCGAGCTGAGAAAATCCCAACTCCTCACAAGCAATCAGTCAAGTCACAATTCTGCCAGTGTAATGTTACGCTAACAGCCGATCCCCTCTTCCTCATCTCCTTTTTCTTTTATAGAGTTTTGAGACCCACCAACTTTCCTAAATAACATTTTAATTAAATTTTAATAAAAATAATTCTAATTATTCTCCTTCGTATAAGTGTCGTCCATCCCCCTCTTTCCTCAAGTAATTATTTTCTTTAATTTATTAAATTACTCATTTCCCTCACCCACGTAGAATCACTACTAAATTTACTCCTAGGTGTTCCTAGATCCCCTTACATGTTTTAAAAGCTTTCCTAAAAAAAAGATGTTACTAAATTAGCTCAGATTAGCAGGTTCTTAATTTCAGATTCCTTACTATGTTGACTGTGCTTTTTACCATAAGTTCCCATCCTTCCCTTTTTATTACAGCTCAAAATGGCAGCTACGTTATTAAATCTTTCCCATTTATTATTTATTTAATTATCTTTTGTTCTTTCACAAGTTAGGAAATAATTTCTTCTTTGTAAAATTTTAAAACCATTAGTTTTAATTTAATTCTTACTCTCATCATTTACCCCAAGAATTTTATGAAGACCTAACTATCACTTAAGTGGGTTTTTGTTTGAATTTTTTTTTTTATTCTAGGGCCTTTTTCTTTAAGGTTACACTAAAATTTTTACCCTATAAAATTCTTAGACTTAGGACTTAGATTCAGAGCTAGGCGAAAATTGGTTAGGGAAGTTGTTTAAGGATTTCTTAAGGCGTTAATGTCTTAGGGATGTCTAGGTTTGTTTCTTTATCATGATCAACGTGACGTTCCCTTCACGATGCACTACATGCTCCAAGGGTGCCACTCGCCTCATTCATTTCTTTTTCGCGACGTGCCCTTCATGATGCACCACGTGCTCCAAGGGTGCCACTCGCCAACTTGACTGATTGGTAGACATATATAACCCCTGGAGTCAACACTCCGCCAGGTGAACTCATGGGAGACTAAGGGCTCTAAGAAATAATGACCCCACCTTATTGTGTGCCCCTTAGAATCATCATGAGCGATTGTCGCAGTCTGCCCTCACGACATCATGAATCCTCTCGAACTAGGTAATCGTTAACCTACAATTTGAACAACGAAGGGAGTGCTAGTAGGCTATGGCAGGGCTGCTATCCACACCTCTCCCTCAACCTCTCTGGAAATTGTGTGTGGCCCCTTTATTCCATATGTGAGTCTAGTCGGCAAGCTATCGTCAGCCTGCATCATCCAAAAGTCATGTTAGAACATGTCAACATCATATCATCAATTCAATGAAATATCATAGTAAATAAATCAACTTAATAGCACACTTCCTGACTCAATACGGAGTCCAAGGGCATTCCACCGATTCCTCTGCATCCTCAAGGTCCAAAAACCCTGCACACTCAATAAAACTGAGTCAAAAGCACCTGTCTATGTCAAGTAGTAAAACATCATGTCATCTATCATAACGCATAATAATCAAGGATAAATGTTTTAACATCATAAAATTCCAGATCACTTGCGAGCAAGTGTCCTCAAAGAATAAGTTTTCTTAGTGCGCCAGAGCAGGATGTTACACAGACTGGAGTCTAACATTAGAGGTGTAAAAAAAAAAAAACTAGTCTGGAAATTTTTTCACCATTCTTTGAGACATATTCCATTGGATTCATCTCTTCACCCTTATAAAATTCATCCATATCATTTTTTGGTAAAATTTTTGACCCTGCCCGCCCCTTTTCAGTTGCCCCATCCTCATGGCCCATACCCATAGCCAAGACTTGGAATCTCTCTTCAACACCTTGCAATCTGGTCTCATCGAGACCCAACAAGAAGTGAAACAACTCAGTGCCAATGTTGTCACCATCAATACAACCATGCAGTCCTCAAGGGAGGAAATCAAACAAGACCTCACTTCCTAACTTGAATCAGTCTTTTTGACACTCTCCACCAAACTACATATCCCTACAGATAACCCTTTCTCTTCCTCACCTCCACATACTGAAGGTGACCATTCCCCTCATTCCCATAACTTTCAGAGCCATCACTTTCAACGTGATCTATGCCTTCTGTGGGTGGATGTGACCAAATTTGATGGCTCGAACCCCACTAGTTGGGTAACCCAAATGGAACATTACTTCTCTTTATAAGGAATTACAGATGGCTTGGCCAAACTCCAGTATGTTGTTCTCCATCTATATAAAGAACGTTGGCAATGATGGCAATGGAGAAAAACTTCTCCTCAAGGTTATATTGCTTGGACACACTTTGTGGCAGAGCTTTATGAATGATTTGAAACTGACACCAACCATTTGGGATGTTTGACAAATTTGAAGCAATTAGGAACAATGGAAGACTTTATAGATGCCTTTGAGCACCTAGCTTTTAGAATAGAGGACAAGTCTAATGCCTTTTTTCAAGAATGTTTTATTAGCGGCCTCAAGGATGAGATTCGGGCCCATGTCCTCATGGCTCGGCCTCAAAGTTGGGTGGAGGCTACTAAAAGAGATAAATAAGAACAATAGTTTGTATCTTCTCAAAACCGAAAGCCCTCCTTTATCCCTCGCCCTAAACCAGTAAATCCCACTACTCCCTCTGCTCCACTAAAGATCCAAAAATTTACCAGGGATGAAATGGTTGAATGACAACTCAAAGGCTTTTGTTATAACTGTGATGACAAATATTTCCTGGGCTACAAGTGTAAAGACCAAAATCTTTTTCTATCCATCTCCAAGGATATTTCGAAAGAGGATGTAGAAAATTCCCTTGTGTCTAATTCACCTGAATCCACTGACATAACCCCTCCCTCAGACCCTCCCAAAGTAGAACTAGTCATCTCCCTCAATGCTCTCATTAGCATCTTCTCTCCCAAAACCCTCAAGCTAATCGGTTACATCAAGCATCATAAGGTCATCATTCTAGTTGATAGTGTCAAAACCCATAATTGTTTTCATCGCTGCATTGCCCAAGAAACTTATCGCTACATCCATGCCGTTAATAATTTCCAAATCATGATTGCCAATGGTGGCTCCATGAAATGTGGAGGGTGTTGTGAAAATGTGCATATTAAAATTGGTGACTACCACCTAAAATCCCATATGTTTGCTATCGACATGGGAGGTTGTGACATTGTGTTGGGTGCATTCTAGAAAAGGACTTTGGGTCCCATTCTCATGGATTTTAAAGACTTAAGCATGCAATTCGACTAGGACGACCACAATATAAGTTCCAACGTATCACTGTCGGTTCACTTGAGATCATTAGTTCCCATTATGATGCAGCCCCTGCCTCTCTGAGCTCGGCCACTTCAACCAGGACCTTCTTCTTCTAGGCCCAAAGAGTCAAAACACTCTTCAACCCCCTGTCGAAAGTTCTCAATGCCCACAGGTTCTCTTGGTGATCTCCTTCCTCAATCAGGAAATCAAAACTCACTTGATCATGAGTTCTGCACTCATGGATTCGGGTCTCACAAATCCCCGAACCATGATGGAATATCCACTTCGCGCCTTCCTCGTCTCCTGTCGGGAATCTCCCTTTCGGGAAATTGGATTTTTCGTTGTCAAGAGTTGCTCCCCTCATGAATTCCTGATTCCTGATTCCCGATGGCACTCCAGCTCTGGTGTTGGCCCTCCGACTACTCCTTTCGCATGTGACCTGCTAGTCCACATGACCACGCCCTTCACCCTTATCGGGATTTCGGAATTCATGAGTTCGAACAGCATAAAACTCACACCTCTGGGACCTCCGATCCTCGAATTTCGATGCCACCTGTCCTCCACTCCAGGCTTAACCTTGTCAAAAAATCGTGTATCGGTTTTTCACGATTTCCATGGTCGATGTTCACGGGACCTTCAAAACCCCGAACTCCGATAGCCTTACACCTATTCTCCACTCAGCTCGTCGACTGCGCGGATATCGCGATTCAGGTTTTCACGAATTCTTGTGTTGTGAGTCTCTCCTCAACGAGAACTCTGAAATGTCGAACCCTGAACTCTTCACAATCCTTGGACACGCGTCATGCCAAGATCTACGGTTGAGATCCATTCTCAGGATTTCGGGACTTTCAAGGTCTTGATTCTCAGCTTTATGAAACCCCGATTATGCCAATATCCCGATGCCCCTCCGAGACTCCTCCTCTACTCCTTCGAGGATTAAACCCTACACAAATTTCCAATATCTAATGGCTGACGGGATTTTCATTGCTCTCCTCTGCGAATCCTGACCGTCGCTTCCCTTTACTCATGGATTTCTTCAGAAGACTAAAGTTCCTTCCAAAACCCACTTTCCAACACTTTCGTTTGCAATCTTTTCTCGAATCTTCCTCGACCTAAACCTCCTCGGCTCTCTTTCAGCTGTACCAATAAGGTGTTGTATCTCCTGAGCTTTCTTACTCTGATTCTGTCAGAGGTATTTGCGCGCACTCCTTGCGGAAATTATTCAACAACTTCCCAAGTGTTAAATAATTTTGACTCTGCGCACTTCCTGTAGCAACAAACTTTATCTTTTTTTTCTCTGGTTAACAACTGAGACTTCGATTGAATGAGAATAGGTGTTTAACTATCGAGCCCTTATCGATGCACTCCTTGCAGATGAATTCAACTGCACCCTATGAAGGAATCTCTCGGCTCAGACAAAGAAACAATTGAAACTTATTCTCTTCTCTCTTTCAGACTTCAATTTAAATCCCTAAAATCACATGCACAACATATTCCAATCAAATGCATATCCAAAAAGCAAACATTCATGAGCACAACATTAAAACAGAACAACAACAACAACCATGAAATTGAAACAGAACTTCATTCTATTTATTCAATCTTTTGTACATGGGTGTTCTTCACAGATTTCTCTTCTTGCTCTTCTCTCTTGAATGTTGGCTCATGTTACAATGATACAATGAGGGTGTCTATATCTATTTTCCCTCTCAGACTCTAAAACTGTCTAATCTGGAAAATAAAATCCTATCTACCTGGATTAAACCTATTAAATGCCTCATCTACCTAAGGATGAGAGCTTAAAGGCTCAAGGTCCGCTATAATGTACAAAGGCACTTTCCATAAATGGTTCATTTATACACTGGTGAATCTCTTGAATGAAAATTCAAAAAGTTTCGGCTGCCCTTGTCCAGTTGTTCGTTGTCTTTCATGTTGGCTCGCTTGTCTTGGGTGATGCTCCTTGATGAGTTGGCGATGCTCATGCATCATACTCCTTGGCTTGAAAATTTTCATGGGCTCCTTTCCATGAGCTCCTGCACGGTTTGTCCATGCTTTTGTATCTCTTCTTCGCTTTTCCAGCTAGCACCTTTGATAGGATGATTTTTCCACTTGACCAGGTACTCGAAATACTGCTTTCACCTGGTCTTCTTTTCTACTCACTTGTCCAGTATGCACTCCATCTGCAGCTTCTCTACAACCGGTAATTGCTTCTTCCACTGGACCATTGGTTCCTTAGTTCCAGTCTCTTCTTCTCCAACCCTGTATGGGTATAAATCTGAAACATTAAATATCAGAGATATCCCAATGCCATCTGACAACTCAATTTCATAAGCGTTCTCTCTGAATTTCTTTAGGACCCTGCATGGCCCAATTTTCTTCATTTTTAGTTTGTTATATGTTCCTCTTGGGAAACTGTCCTTCCTCAAGTGTGCCAGAACAAGATCACCAACTTCAAATTGAAGTTGTCTCTGATGTTGATCTGCTCTGTGCTTGTACTCCTTATTTGTGTTTATCAGTCGTTTCTTCACCTCATCGTGAAGTTCCTTCATTGCTTTAGTGAATTCCTTTGCACTAGCACTGCTAGTCGCAACCTGTTTTGACTCCCTGAGTTCAGAAACTCCCCTCGGTTGTGTCCCATACACAATCTGAAATGGGATTTTTTTTGTACTCCGATTCACTGAATCATTGTATGCAAACTCTTCCTGTGGCAATATGTTGTCCCATCTGCTATAGTGCTCTGTCACCAGGCTTCTCAACAAGTCTCCCAAGCTCCTGTTGACCACTTTTGTCTACCCATCCGTTTGCGGATGGTAAGATGAACTAAATGCCAAGTTAGTCCCTAGCTTCTTTCATAGCATCCTCCAAAAATTCCCTATGAATTTGGTATCCCTGTCCGACACTATACTTCTTGGCAATCCATGGAGTCGAATGATTTCCTTGAAAAATAAGTTCGCGATGTGAGTCGCATCGCTGGTCTTCTGGCATGGTATAAAATGTGCCATTTTTTAAAACCTGTCTACCACCAAAAAGATGGAATCAACCCCTCTCTGCGTCCTTGGCAAACCCAATACAAAATCCATGTTGATCGCCTCCCATGGCCTCTCTGGTATGGGTAATGATTGGTAGAATCCTGCATTATGCCTTATACCCTTCAAATGCTGACAAATTCGACACATGTCAACAAACCTCTTGACATCTGCTCGCATGTCTGGCCAAAAATATGATTCGCTCAAATTTGCAAATGTTTTTTCGTGGCCAAAATGCCTTGCTAATCCACCGTTGTGCTTCTCCTTTAGCAGGTTCTCCCTCATGGAGAAATTCAGAATGCATAACTGGTTGCCTCTGAACAAAATTCCATTATGAATCATGTAATCCATCCACATGCTTTTGTCTCTGAGAATTGGATTCTCACCCGCCTCGTATGCTTCTGCAAAATCTGCATCACCTGCGTACATGTCCCTCAGGTTTTCAAAACCCAATGTCTTGACTTGGAACTCCTACAACAACAAACATTTCCTGCTCAAAGCATCAGCCACTTTGTTAGCGGTTCCTGAAATGTGTTTAATTACAAATGTAAAATCCTGCATATACTCTACCCATTTTTCATGTTTCTGATTCAACTTCTCTTGTTCACTCACAAACTGCAATGCATGATTATCGTTGTACAATACAAATTCTTTCGGGATCAAATAATTCCTCCACTTCTTCAATGTCTGTATGATGGCATAAAACTCTTTATCACACGTGGAGTATTTCATCTTTGCGTCATCCATATTCTCGCTGAAATATGCAACTAGCCTGTCCTACTGACTTAAGATCGCTCCTATGGCATATCCACTTGCATCACATTTCACCTGAAATGTTTTCTGGAAATCTGGCAACACCAACACTGGCTGCTCTGTGATCTTTCACTTCAACAGATTGAAGCTCTTCTCAGCCTCTATTGTCCAATGAAAATACTTGTGTTGCTTCTTCATTGTCTCCATCATTGTTGTGCTAACCCCACTGAAATTTCTCACGAAATTTCAGTAGAAACTAGCCAAACCATGGAAACTCCTCACCTCAAATTTTTTTTTGGGTGATGGCTAATTCTTAATCACTTCCACCTTACTTAGATCCATTTTCAACTCATTCACTGAAATAAAAAAACCCAAATAAATGAGATTTGTCTTCATGAATGAGGACTTCTTCATATTGATCAACAACTTCTCCTGCTGTAGCTTTCTCATCACAATGGCCAAATGTTTCAAATGTTCAGCCTTCGTCTTACTGTATATCAATATATCATCCAGATATATGACTACAAATTTCCCGATGAATTTCCTTAGGACTTCATTCATCAGTCTCATGAATGTGCTCGACGCATTTCTCAAGCCAAACGACATGACCAACCATTCGTAAAAACCTTCATTTGTCTTGAATGTTGTCTTCCATTCATCACCTTCCCTCATGCGAATCTGGTGATATCCTCTTTTCAGATCAATTTTTGAAAAATAGTTTTCCTCGCTCAGGCAATCCATCAGATCATCCATTCTCGGCAGTGGAAATCTATACCTGATGGTAATTTTGTTGATTTCTCTAGAGTCGGTACACATTATCCAACCTCCATCCTTCTTTGGACTAAGCACCGTTGGAATGGCACATGGACTCAGGCTTTCCCTGACTAGTCCACAAATCCTGGACCTGCTTCTTGATTTCGTCATTTTCCTGTGGCATCAATCTGTACACAGCCTTATTCGGAAAACTGGCTCTTGGTATGAGGTCGATGCGATGACTCACTCTCCTCATATGTGGCAATGAATGAGGTAGTTCGTCCACTATGATGTAAGCGAACTCTTCCAGCAGTTCCTAAATCTCAATTGGTAAGTCATCCACTCTCGTGCTAGTCAGGACAATTCTCGGTTTCCTAACCACAAAGAATTATGGATCTTCCTTCTTCTCCATATCTGTGAGAAGCTCCTTCCCACTCATGAGAAGTATTGTTTTTCTTACTTCCAGTTTCACTTCTTTATCTTTTATCGGAAGCAATCTGTGTGTCCTTCCCTCCTTCTCCAAAGTATATGTCTTCATCCTTCTGTCATGAACCACATTCCTGTCATATTGCCATGGTCTACCCAGTAAAAAATGACATACATCCATGGGAATGACATCACAAAAGACCTTATCATTATATCCCTCAATTTTAAATTCAAATAAACATTGTTTAGTGACACTCACCTGATGTCCTTTTTGTAGCCATGATACTTTGTATGGACTCAGGTGATCAGTCGTTTCCAGCTCTAATTTTTCCACCATCTCGGTTGAAATGAGATTGTCGGTGCTTCCACTCTCCACAATAACCTTGCATTTCCTATCCTTAGTTTTGCAAGCTGTCTTGAATAGTCTGGTCCTTTGGGTTGAACTTTCCTACGCCTCTTTCTCAGGTGTCAAAAGGAATTTTTGCATTAGAAGTGATCTTCCGCTTTCTGCGCCTTCTGCTTCAGCATCTCGCCTCTGTGCTTTAGTGATGTGAGCTTCTCCTCGGTCCTTTCTTCTATCTGGATATTTAACTCCTTTGTGTCCATCCTTTCCACACATGAAGCATGTGATCACTCCACCTCGGCCTCTTCCCCTTCCTCTGGTACAAGGAAAAGTGTTTGCCTTAGCATAATCCCCTCTCTGTTCACTATGTTGTCTCCTCGGCTCAGCATATTGTTGTCTTTTCTGTGAGGTTCCACCTCTCTCAATCTTACCCTGAGGTTTCTTCCATTCCTCCTTGGGATTCTGATATTTCTCCTGGGCAACTACCTTGCATCTGGGCTGACTTCTGCCTTGCCCTCGCTATCCTTGCTTACGGCCCAGCTTCTCCTCGTCTTTCAGAGCCATCTGGTAAGCGTCCTCAACCATTCTGATGGTTGGCATGCTTAATTCATTATGAATGTCGTATCTCAGACCATTCAGGTATATGGCAAGCTTCTCATCATCGCTCTCCTGATCACCTGCTCGGATATTGAGCTTGTAAAACTCTTCGGTGTATTCCTTCACCATCATCAACTTCTGCCTCAGGTTCTACATCCTCCTGAACAAATTAATTTGGTAGTCCCTTGGGATGAACTTTGCTTTCATCTTATCAATCATTCGATCCCAGCTTTTAATTTTCTGTTTTCCTTTGGAATGTCTATCTGTCTGTAGCTCATCCCACCATAATGCTGCGTGTCCCTTCAACTTCATGACAACATGCCTAACCTTTTTATCCTCTTCAATATCCTCATAATCAAAGTAGGTGTCAAGAGCCCTGATCCAGTCCAACAGCTCTTCTACATCCAAACTTCCTTCATAGACTGGAATATCCATTTTCATCTTTGAACTCATCCGGGCGATAGCTTTTATTAATTGCTCATTTGTTTCATCCTCGGCTCCAAAATCTCCTTGTGGTTCAGCTTCAACCTCATTGTCGGAATCACTAAGATCCCCTGCACCAGTTGTGCATCTCTGAGTTGTTTCCATCTCCTCGAGTCTCTCTCTGAGATCTCATATATGTCTTTCCATCTCTGGATTCCCTGCCGACCTACCTCTTCTTCTCACCACCCTGTCCTCTGGGTCAAGTGATTTTATTTCTCTTCTGGGCGGCATGGTGAATTCTTCTTCTCTCTGCTACCGAAAACAAAGAGAACTCTTCTCCTACTCTGATACCACTCTGACGCAGCCCCTCCCTCTCTGAGCTCGGTCGCTTCAACCAGGACCTTCTTCTTCTAGGCCCAAAGAGTCAAAATACTCTTCAACCCCCTGTCGAAAGTTCTCTATGCCCACAGGTTCTCTTGGTGATCTCCTTCTTCGATCAGGAAATCAGAACTCACTTGATCCTGAGTTCTGCACTCATGGATTCGGGTCTCACAAATCCTCGAACCCCGATGGAATATCTACTTCACACCTTCCTCATCTCCTGTCGAGAATCTCCCTGTTGAGAAATCAACTTTTTCGTTGTCAAGAGTTTCTCCCCTCGTGAATTCCCGATTCCCGATGGCGCTCCATCTTTGGCATTGGCCCTTCGACTACTCCTTTCGCATGTGACCTGCCAGTCCACATGACCACGCCCTTCACCCTTATCGAGATTTTGGAATTCGCGAGTTCGAACAGCGTAGAACTCACACCTCTGAGACCTCTGATCCCTGAATTCCTATGCCACCTGTCCTCCACTCCAGGTTTAACCTTGTCAAAAAATCGCGTATCGGGTTTTCGCGATTTCCATGGTCGATGTTCACGGGACCTTCCAAACCCCGAACTCCGATAGCCTGACACCTGTTCTCCACTCAGCTCGTCGACTGTGCGGATATCGCGATTCGGGTTTTCACAAATTCTTGTGTTTTGAGTCTCTCGTCAACGAGAACTCTG
This sequence comes from Picea glauca, assembly GCA_000966675.3. Lineage (NCBI taxonomy): Eukaryota > Viridiplantae > Streptophyta > Pinopsida > Pinales > Pinaceae > Picea > Picea glauca. The sequence goes on along the minus strand of JZKD02S0945678.1, from coordinate 134,254 downwards.
AAATGCCGAACCGTGAACTCTTCACAATCCTTGGACACACATCCTGCCAAGATCTACAGTTGAGATCCATTCTCAGGATTTTGGGACTTTCAAGGTCTCGATTCTCGGCTTTATGAAACCCTAATGATGCCATTATCCCCATGCCCCTCCGGGACTCCTCCTCTGCTCCTTCGAGGCTTAAACCCTACGCAAATTTCCAAGATCTAACAGCTGACGGGATTTTCACTGCTCTCCTCTGCGAATCCTGACCGTCGCTTCCCTTTACTCACAGATTTCTTCAGAAGACTAAAGTTCCTTCCAGAACCCACTTTCCAACACTTGCGTTTGCAATCTCTGCTCGAATCTTCCTCAAACTAAACCTCCTCAACTCTCTTTCAGTTGTACCAAGAAGTTGTTGTACCTCCTCATCTTTCTTACTCTGATTCTGTCAAAGGTATTTGCGCGCACTCCTTGCGGAAAGCATTCAACAACTTCCCAAGTGTTTAATCCTTCTGACTCTGCACACTTCCTGCAGCAGCAGCCTCTATCTTCTTTTTCTCTGGTTAACAACCGAGACTTCCGTTGAATGAGAATAAGTGTTTAACTATCGATCCCTTATCGATGCACTCCTTGCAGATTAATTCAACTACACCCTATGCAGGAATCTCCCGGCTCAGACAAAGAAACAATTGAAACTTATTCTCTTCTCTCTTTTAGACTTCAATTTAAATCCCTGAAATCACATGCACAACATATACCAAGAAAATGCATATCCAGAAAGCAAACATTCATGAGCACAACATTAACACAGAAAAAAAAAAACAACCATGAAATTGAAACATAACTTCATTCTATTTATTCAATCTTTTGTACATGGGTGTTCTTCACAGATTTCTCTGCTTTCTCTTCTCTCCTGAATGTTGGCTCCTGTTACAATGATACAACGAGGGTGTCTATATCCGTTTTCCCTCTCAGACTCTAAAACTATCTAATCTAGAAAATAAAATCCTATCTACGTGGATTAAACCTATTAAATGCCTCATCTACTTAAGGACGAGAGCTTAAAGGCTCAAGGTCTGCTATAATGTACAAAGGCGCTTTCCATAAATGGTTCATTTATACACTGGCGGATCTCTTGAATGAATATTCAAAAATTTTTGGCTTCCCTTGTCTAGATGTTCTTTGTCTTTCATGTTGGCTCGCCTGTCTTGGGCGATTCTCCTTGATGAGTTGGCGATGCTCCTACATCACATTGCATGGAAAAGATTCTCAAAAAAGGTCATTCAGGTGTTATAGCGCAACTCCATGCCATACAAGCAATAGAGACACCCTCGGTCTCGCAAGACCTCCAAGCCATCCTTTCTAAACAATAATTAGTGTTTTCCACTCCCCAAGGACTCCCTCCTTCCTGTGGTGTTCATGATCATTCTATTCCCCTTTAATTCAGAAGCCTTCCTCCCAATATCCATCCATATCGTCACCCCTTTTCCCAAAAAAATGAAATTGAGAAAATGGTCCAGGAACTCCTTAATGTAGGTGTTATCCACCCAAGTACAAGCCCCTACTCTTATCTTGTGGTCATGGTCCTAAAAAAAGAAGGTTATTGGTGAATGTGTCCTGATTTTTGTGCCCTCAACAAACTTACCATCAAAGACAAATTCCCCATTCCTGTCATTGATGACCTCTTGGATGAATTGAGTGGCGCCCAATTCTTCAGTAAACTAGATCTTCATTCGAGCTACCACCAGATACGTATGAAAGAGGCAGATATTCCCAAGATTTCCTTTAGAAATCATGAGGGACACTATGAGTTTTTGGTCATTCCATTTGGCTTGTGTAATGCCCCCTCCACCTTCCAAAGCCTCATGAATCATGTCTTTCATCCTTTTCTCCGCCATTTTGTCTTAGTTTTCTATGATGATATCCTCATCTACATAAAAACATGGAAATACCATCTTCCTCATGTGGATCAAGTTTTCCATCTAATCTCTCAGCACCAACTTTTCCTAAAACAGTCTAAATGTTCTTTTGACACCTCAGAAGTAGAATAATTGGGTCATCTGGTTGACAAGGATGGCGTTAGGGTGGATCCTAAAAAGATTGAAGCTATGAAATATTGGCCTCACCCAAAGACTCTTAAGATATTGCGTGGATTTATGGGCTTAACAGGGTATTATCACAAGTTTGTTAAGAATTATGGGAATATTCCAGCACCCCTCACTTCTCTCCTAAAAAAAAACTCTTTCACTTGTACTCCAGCCACTGCTCAATATTTTCAAACCTTGAAGATGGCCATGTGCACCACTTCAGTCCTCGCCCTTCCCTATTTCACAAAGACCTTTGTGTTGGAATGTGATGCCTTAAGGAAAGGAATTGGTGTTGTCCTTATGCAAGACAGTTGACCTTTGGCGTTTACCAGCAAGCAACTATCTGAAAGAAATCTGGGCAAATCCATTTATGAAATGGAAATGTTGGATATTATGCATCTCGTTGATCTGTGGCACCCTTATCTATTGGGGAAACATTTCCAAATTAAGACAGACCAACAAAGCCTCAAGTATTTTTTGGAACAACACATTTCCTCCCCAGAACAACAAAAATGGGTGACTAAGCTCTTTGGATATGATTATGAGATCATTTACAAGAAAAGAAAACACAATGTGGTTGCAGATGCACTTTCCTAAAAATATGAAGATGAAGGATCCCTTTTTTCTCTTTCATTCCTTATGCCAGATTGGCTCCAAGGCGTTTGCCAGGAATGGCTACAAGATCCCAAAAGTTTTCAATTGATCCAATAATTTCATTCCAATGCTCCAAATTCCCTAGGGTACTCTTGGCTCCATGATTAATTTTCATCCAAAGGTCATTTGTATTTAAGTAAACAATCAAATCTTAAATCCACGATAATTTTTGAGCTTCATGCTACACCCACAGAAGGGCACTCCGAGTTCACCAAAACGTATGACAGGGTCAAACATTCATTTTTCTGGGATGGTATGAAACAATACATTCATAATTTTTTCATTGAATGTGATGTGTGTCAACACAACAAGGGAGAAACAATCAAATATTCGGGCACACTACAACCACTCCTGATTCCACTCCTGATTCCACCTGTTATTTGGAAGGATATCTCTATGGATTTTATTACCAGGTAACCCAAATTGGGAAATAAATTAGTCATAATGGTGGTTGTTGATCACCTTTCCAAGTCTGTTCATTTATGCGCCCTTCAACACCCATTTATAGCATCCATGGTGGCTCAAATTTTCATGGATCAGGTCTTCAATCTTCACAACATGCCGCACTCTATTGCTTTTGATTGCGACCCAACTTTAACAAGAAATTTTTGGCAAGAATTGTTCAAGATACAAGGCACCAAATTTCATCATAGCACAGCTTATCATCCCCAGACTGATGGAAAAACGAAAGTTGTTAACAAGTGTTTGGAAACATATGTGAGGTGTTTTTCCTCAGAAAATAAAATTTAGTGGGCTTAATGGTTACCCCTAGTTGAATGGTGGTACAACACTTCATACCATAGAACTACACACATGACTCCTTTTGAAGTGGTATATGGATAGAATCCACCTTCAGTTCTCTCATACTTATCGGGTGCTTTGAAGGTCCAAGCGGTTGACCTAACACTTAAATCTCGAGTGGATATTCTTCGTACCCTCAAAGAGAATATGGTCATGGCACAAAATCGCCTGAAGCAACAAACAGATCAAGGTCGCTTTGAATTTCAATTTACAGAAGGGGATCAGGTGTTTCTTCGACTGCAACCATACAAAGAAGCTTCCCTCAAGTTTGACCATTGTCAGAAGTTAGTGCCCAAATTTTATGTTCCTTATACCATTCTCAAGCATGTGCGACAAGTAGCCTATCAGTTATCTTATCCCAACCATTTGAAGCTACATCCTATTTTTCATGTTTCATGCTTAACAAAGGTGATTGGAGCTAAGTGCCAAATTCAAACCAACCTTCTAGAGTTAGCTGAAGAAGGATCCATTTGACTACAACCAAAAGTAGTTTTGGACCAGTGTGAGGGTCGCCTATGTCAAAGAACCATCAAGGAAGTTCTAGTCCAGTGGAAATATACAACTCCACCAGATGCCACTTGGGAACCAACTACCATTCTGCAACAATTTTCTCATCTCAAGCCTTGAGGACAAGGTTGTTTTTAAGGGGGCGGACATGTTAGGGTCCTAATTTTCAGATAGGTAGAACAATATATTCAGATGTAATAAAGGTCAATATTAATAAGGCCTTTAAATAAAATAGAATAAGGTAGATGTAAAAAGACCTAATAGAAGCTTTCGCTTCTAGAAGGATCTTCCTCTAGATGTTTCTTTTTAGTATAAATAGGAGTTGAGGGTATGAGAACCCTAAATTGGATATTATCTTAATAGAGCTCTGCTCAACTAGAGGTTTCCCCCTCGAAGAGGCCCATGAACATTTCTTTGAGATTCAAAGTGCTATTTCTATTATTATTCTCATATCATTTCAGTGTTTTTGTGGTGGATGTTCTGGTTATATTGTTGTTATTCTTCTATTTCTAGCATTATATTTTTGTTCTGTATACATTTTATATCTGGTATATTACAAGTGAGCATCTGATTTCTTTGTCATGTCCATGTCCTGGTATTCCTCAAAATATGAGAGTCACAGTTGAAATTCCTCATAAAACAAATTTGCATTCTCAAAAGGGTATGTATCGAAGGATGACAAAACATCACTCTGAGTATGTTGTGACAAGTCATCCTCAAAGGGGTAGAACAAATATGTAACCATATCATCACCAAGTTTCCAAACATCTGAATCATTTACGTATGAGGACCACTCATCTAATGATGAAAATCCAACCCCCTTTGCATCAAAACTACCCTAAATTTCATAAATTCCTCCATTGTTTGAGCGCTTGCACCAGACTATAAAATTCCTTGTCATAGGTACTATAATTTTTCTTTTCCTCGGATAGTGTTTCAGAGTGGTAAGAAATGGGGTGTCCTCCTTGTTTAAGTATGTCACCAATATCATATTGTGAGGCATCAGACTCAATATCAAAGGGTTGGGAGAGGTCTAGCAGATGTAAAACAGGGGATGAGCGGACGACATCTTTGAGCTAAGAAAAGTGAGTAGTTTCTTCTTTGGTCCATATGAATGTAGAAGAATTATTTGAGAGCTGATGCAAAGGTTGAGTAAGATTTTAAAAACAAGGAATGAACTTATGATATAAATTGATGCCACCCAAAAATATTTTCAACTCCTTAGATGAAGAAGGTAGAGGCCATTGTTTCAATGCATGGATGAATGTTGGATCTGGTTGAATACCCTCTGATTTGACCACAAAGACAAGATAGGGAACTGCAGTTTGACCAAAGTATGACTTCTTCTCTTTGACTTGCAACTTGTGTTCTTGGAGAATTTGGAGAACTTGTCAGGCATGTTGCATGTGAATGTCCCATGTCCGACTGAATATGAGAATGTCATCTAATTAGATGACAAAAAATCAACCCAAATGTGCTCTAAATATGTCATTGATGAGCCTCATAAAATTGGTTGGGGTGTTGGTGAGACCGAAAGGCATGACTTTCCACTCAAAAATACTAAATTTGGTCTTGAACGTTGTTTTCCAAACATCATATAGGTTCATTCGAACTTGATGGTAGTTGTCTGTCAAATCCAATTTAGTAAACAACTTAGCTCCTTGGAGGGTGTCAATTAGTTCCTCAGTCCGGGGAAGGGGGTAATGGGTTTTGATTGTGTCTTTGTTCAAGGATCAATAATCAGTGACAATGTGCATTTCTGAGGTATCTCGTTTAGGGATGACAAAGGAAATAGAATCACAAGGAGAAGATGAATATTGAATGTGTCCAGAGTTGATGAGGTTGTTCAATTGTCTTTCCATTTCATTTTTTTTTGTTGGGGCCAACCGATAAGTAGGGGCATTAGGTAAGGAAGATCCAGGGATGAGATGAACGGAATGGTCAATGTGGAAGGAGAGGGAAAGTCCCTTTGGAGGTTGAAATACGTCTGCAAACTCGTGGAGGAAGGGATTCATAGTTTTAGGAATAGGGTGTGTGGTATTGTTTGGTATTATTGGCTGCACCAAATACAGAGATACACATTGGTTTAAGTGTACATGTGGTATTTGTTCTTTGGTAGGGGGTTTGGGTTTTTCTGCAGTTAAGATATAAGTGTGGCCTTCTTTGGTATTTTTTTACTGGCGGGATTTGGCTAGATAGATAGCATTTCTTTGGGTTTGGTATGGGATACAGAGCAACAAATCTGCACAATCCAAGGGGGAGACATCACGAAGGTCAATATCTTTGAATTCGCCTATGGCGAAAGTGACCACACAATGCTTGGAAACTAGGAGGTGAGGGCCATCCTTTTGGATGCATCCGAGTTGATAGGGTTGTAGATGTGGACTAGTGACAAGATTAAGGCAGCTGAAAAGGGATTGAGACACCAAATTTTTTTGGCTTCCATTGTCCATAATCAATAAAGCCAAGGCATTTTTGATTTGGTAGTTATGGGTGAATATGGGTTGGGTGGATGTGTTTGAATCTTCCTAGGTAATTAGAATCAATGAGGGATCTACTTTTGTGGGATTATTCAGAGGAACTTCTTAGGTATCTTCTAGTTTGGAAGGTGCAATGATCTCAGTGAGTAGAGTTTTGTTGGTTTTTAGATTTTGGAGGATTTGATAGTCTGATGAATTATGTGAAGTGGTTTTGTGGAATGAGCACCATAGTTTGGGGTTTTGAGTCCGAGGAGGTGGAAAGCAGGATGAGGAATGGGAGATGGATGGTTGAGAGGTGGGGTGGTTGGTGTAAGGGAAGGAATGAGGAATACAACCTCTAGGAGTGAATTTCATTTATATAGCCAGAGATATCTGAAACGTTTTATCTAGAGCTGGATTTTCAAACAGCTCTACTTCTCAATAGAATTGAACTAATAAACCAACCACAAATTTTAATATTTGTTCCTCTTCCAGATATGGAACATGAAGTCAAAGACGCATCTTGTAGAAAAAGTCTATGAATATTTTCACTCCTTGTGAAGGGACCTTCAAAGTTGGTGCCATTTGATCCATATGGATTGCACATACCCAGGTGGGTAGAAGCAATTTCTCAAAGATTCTGAAAGTCGAGCCCAGGTTTTGATGGGTTGAGAAGTAGAGGATTCTAGAGCATCCCCAATCTCTATCAGAAATGTGTTCTTCTCTTTCTCTATATCGCACCAATTTTGTGCGAGTACTTCTAATTGCAAGGAAACAATCTCAAGTTTTCTTTCCTCGCTAAGGCCTGTCCATGTATTGAAATAGGTGGATAGGCTACGGATCAATGAATCCACCATTTCACCATTGGTTTTCCCAACAAATTTGGGTATTTGGATTCAAGTGTCCAACTGGAAGGGATATGGATTGTCTTGTTGTTTCATTTTCAGTAGCTCATTGAGGATGGAGGAAAGATATTGGACGAGATTTGATGTGTTGGAATGTAGGTCGACTACCAAAGGATCTTTGTGTGGAGGAATTGTGAGTCCAATTGAAGAGAAAAGGTTCCCCTAGGTTGCAATGCATAACAAAGCACTCTGTTTTGAGAACATAGGACTCAAAACCCTTAAGCAATGAAGCTTGAATTGGTCTAGAGGGAGAGATATATATTGTTTTAGATATATGGAACTCCTCTCTATGGTGATGGAGATGTGGGTGCCCTTGGGGATTATGATATCTGTGGAACTTCTTGCATCAAAGTGGGAACCCTCGAATGGGAAAAATTTGGATTATTTCATGAAAACCCCAAATGAATTTGGCTCAATATTCAAGAAGGAAAGTTTTTCCATGGATATTGAGCCTCTCATACCAATTGATCTACCTAAGAAGGCGATCTATAGGAGAAGGTGACCACACAATCCATATCTTGTATTTTGACCAGAAACTCTCCTTAGGGGCGCAAATCTGAACGGGGGTGAACCATTAGTTTAGGTGACCAAGGAAATGGGGATCCAAGCCGAGGTGACTCGTGAGTGGCCAAGAGGTTTTGGTGATCTCAGAGTGACCGCTAGGAATTAGTGGGAGAAGCACAGTGCAACCTTGGAAGAGGGAACACTCACTTCATTCCCATAAATGAGAAACTAGCAAGGGTGCAAACCCCAGTTGGTGCGCCCTCCCTTCTACCTCAGAAAACTCAAAGAAAATTATTTGCTCCCTGAGACAGTGGCTATCTAATGACATAATATTTCTCTCAAAGGTGGAAGCATGGAAAATGGGGTCCCCAGGAGGCATCCATCAAGGAAGGCGCACTGGTTATTCTTAAAAAAAAACCTAAAAACAAAATTGATGTGAATGTAAAATGCAAACTCAGAAAATAAAACAACCAAGACACATAGCTTCAGAAGAAAAGGTAAGAATGCTTTATTTTAGTCTTGGTTCACCTTATATACCAAGTGAACCATTTATTTTACATATATTTAAAACATCATCAAAAGGTGAAGAATTGTTTCACCTAGGTGATTGACTTGTGTGCCCGAGGTGGGCGTTCCCCTAGGTGGCCTTCTTGGCTCAAATGAAGCAACCCACATCCCATACACATATCCCAACATGTATGAAATCATCAATGTGGTCATCAAATGTATCCTAGGTTCATTCCATGAATTTATTTGCATCACAGGAGTTGATTACTTCTTCATTCTTTTCGAGAGCGACAATAAAAAATTTGTGACATCCCCCAAAAAATGCTTTATTTTTAAGTTTGAGATTTCTTAGTAAAATTATTTCATTTTTGGTAAATTGGAAACTAGAACATTTTTGCCATTTTTGGAAATTCCGAATTTCAAATTTAATTAATTGTAATTAATGATTATGACTGTTGGAAAGAGACTTGATTTGACCCAACTAACTTCTTGAATATGAAACTTGTATGAAACAAAATATTTTATAATTATTCCAGGAACACAAATGGAATGTCCATATTGAAATCAACTGACCATCACTCAATGAGTGGGGAACATGTTGGAACTACCTCAGGGATGAATTTTACAAGTGGAAAATCAAGAATTTGGCCATTTGCGGCCCCTGAAAATCAGGGATTTGGAAATTTGCTAAAATTCCCAAGAGAGGGAAAAGACCCAAGAAAAAATGAATTTGGATATATGGCATATGTGAGGAGGGAGGACGTTGCCTAGTATGCTTGGGGAAAACAAAATCTATCTCTTGCTGTTATGAACACTATTGGCTGAGTGTGAGGTAAGGAGAGGATTGTTGAAACTGAAAAGAATTGGTTGAGGAGGAGTTCCAAGTTATCCCTCATGGATTCATGGTCAGGCTATGGGGTGAACAAGACAAGTGATTTGGCTGCCCTGTTCTAAGGTTGGGAGGAACCCCGTTGTTCCCTTTGTTGTTCCAGAACTCATCCATATATGTTCATATACCCCCCCTGTTATCGGAATAATCAGTAGGTGCGGGCACTAACTGATGTCCCTAGATCCACTTGGATCTAGAACAAAACGGGACAGGACATGACTCTTTCCCTAAGTTTTGACTATTGAATTAACTAGGAGGAATGAACAAGTCACATACCTTATTATCGCTTCCTAGGGTCTTTGTTTCTCCCTCTCCACTCCAGTTCTCTCGTGAAGACAAGACCAAGACAACAAAAACCAACCAAAGTGAAGATAACACAATATATTCAACAATCAACCTATGTGTATGATCAAGGAATTACACAATAAAGTGGAAATAGCTTTATGGGAAAGGGACATGCCACTGTATCATATTAATGGAATGTAAATATTACAACCTGAGCCTTGATGTCGCAAACTTCCTTTCGATGGCTCTTGGATTTGACACACACACTTGCTCAGTCATTGTATGAAGAAGATCAAATCCTCTTCATAGACTTGCTAGAGTCTCTAAGCTGTTGTTCAAGCTTTAGTCCTTCACACAATTCTTTCACCAATTCTCCAATGAATCTTGCTTAACCTTTTCCATGAGAATTCCCATAATATATAAGAGAGAATGAATTAGTTACTTGGATAAGAATGATCTCAAAATATCAGGGAATCCAGTACTAGGATAACCATTCGAATGCCAACCCATCCTTCTAGAAGATTCCCTTCTAGAAACATCATAAATTCATCTTTTTCCATGCTTTAGGAAGAGTTCACACCCTATTTGTTCAACAAAGTGTGAGAAGTTCACACCCTATCTTAAGGAAACCTATAAGAATCATACATTCTCACACCCAAATATACTAGTAGTCTGCGAACCTTCTTAAAAAATGAGTTTTCTTGGAAGAGATCAAAGTAACTTTTCTGAGGAGAAAGTTCTTATGAAGAGCCTAATTACACCATCATCAATACATCACCATGACGACCAAAATCATGGAAACCAGGTTGGAACCAGTGACAGCCAAAAGACTTTGTAAGTTGCATGTGTGTGTTGGAAACCAGGTGCACACCTAATCGGAAACCTACGAACCACCAAGCATATGCAGAATATCATATATACCAATTCTTAGGTAGGCATTCCCATAATCAGATCATAGACAAATGACATTATAGACATAAGTCGTAGCCACCAATCATACACCGTGGATCCGTGTCGTCAAAATATAGCATAGCCACCAGGAATACACTGTGGATCTATGCGAGAAATTTCAAATTAAGATGACATAGCCATGAGACATACACAGTGGATCTATGTGTCACAAATTATACATACTCCATCACAACCTAGACCAAAGAGATGATATCCAGGGTCTTCAATCTCGTCACACAAAGTATGAATCTAACCATGTGATTATATGTGTTGAATTTGAACATGCCGGAAACCACTTGATTATCGGTCATTGATGAAACTGTTAACAAGTGCGAGGGAAATCACCATTGATGTCAATGACTCCCAAGGTACCCTAGTACAATCCATCGAGTGTGAATGAATGAGTTGAAGTCGAACATCCGATGGAATATTTCGATCAGGGGTCAATGATGTAAACCCACTATTAAAAGAGAGGAAACCTGCCATTGAGGCATGCAAGCTCCAAGGTACCAAATAATTTCTAATTCTTGATTCTGGATAATGAGCTGAAGTCGACGGAACAAAACTTGTCACAGGAGGGCCTTGATGTATCCCCCATCAATGACATGAAATGAGTAACAGATTTTGAAGGTGAAACAGA
>JZKD02S0945678.1:82748-114566 GCA_000966675.3 Picea glauca | reverse complement strand
GTTGAATGGCTTGAACAGAAGCCAAGGCCAGTTTCTCAACATGTTGATATTTGATTTCAGTCGGCATGAGACTTCGACTCAAGTAGTAAATAACATGTTCATCATGCGCATCATCCTCCTATACGAGAACCATTCCAATGGTGTAATCCGAGGCAGTAAGGTAAAGGAAATAATCATGACTGTAATTGGGGGAAAAGACAAGCGGAGCTTGCATTAGGGACAAATTCAAAGCTTCAAAATCATTGTTTGCAATGGTATCACAGATGAAATCTAAATCCTTCTTTAATAGTCATGTAAATCCACGAGTTATCTTGACATAATTTGGGATAAAAAAACGAAGAAAATTTGCTTTCCCCTACAAATTTTGCAACTGGACAAGTGTAGAAGGAGGAGGGAGATTAAGGATCGCCTCAACCTTTAAAGGATCCACCTGGATACCTTGATGTGAAATGATAAAACCTAGAACACGACTGGATTCCACACAGAAAACACACTTATGAGGATTTAAACGTATACGGTAGAACCGACAACGAACGAAAATGGCTCGGAGATGGGTTGGGTGATCAACTTTGCACATAGAATGAGTGGGTAAATCATCCAAATATGGCTGAATGATGTGCTTGATATCATGAAAATCATAAGACATAGCACGTTGAAAAGTGGTGCCAACGTTTTTGAGACTGAAAGGAAGTTTTTGATATGCAAAAGTACCCCAAGGAAAAATAAAAGTAGTCTTATGTTGATCCTCAGGAACGATGTTAATTTGATTATAGCTGAAGAAACCATCCATGAGAGAGAATATTTCACTTCCGGCATAGTCATCGACAATCTGATCGACGAAAGGGGTAGGAAAGTTTTCTTTTGGACAAGCTTTATTGATATCCCTATAATCAACACAAACACGAATTGTACCTTGTTTCTTGTCAATCGAGAAAAGATTGGAAACCCAGTCTATGAGAGCCACCGGATAAATAAATCCGAATTTCAAAAGTTTCTCCACTTCGAGCTTTATAGCAGCCGCTTTACGGGGGTGAACTGGACAAAGGCATTGCCAGACGAGTTTAGCATTAGGGTATGTCTTAATCTCATGTATCACAATCTTAGGGTCGATACCTGGCATTTCTTTGTATCTCCAAGAAAAGATGTCATGAAACTCTTTGAACAGGGACATATAAGTGACTATTTTGCCAGGGCAACACGAAGCTCCAATATGGACATTTTCAACGATTCCAGGTTTAACGGATATGTCAATGGGAATCATGGGCGAGATATTGCTTAAGTTCCCTTCAAAAAATAGATCGTGTGTAGACTCGGGAATGGTCGATATGACAACAATGGTCGACGGAGTTGAGATCCGTTGGTATTTATCAAGAGTGTGTTGCTCCAAAAAGAGGATAGAACGATGATGCCCATCATCCCAAGGGGTTTCCTCCATGACAGAAATGATCATCTCATCAGTCAGAAAAATAACACAAAAAGGATCGGGAGACAACTCATCAAGAGAAGGGGTATAAGCTGTTGCTGATTGAATGGCCTGATAAGCGGACTCAACTAGACTTAACAACATTTCGTTGTTGAAACAAAAATGATCTCCAGGGTCAGGGACTATCCAAGGGTCACGAGGCTCAGTAAGTTCATGAGGAAAAGTGGATATCATGTTGATGGAAGCAACAGACGGGCGTGTAACATCGGGCGATGGAATGGGGAAAGTACCCATTAACGAGGAGTCCTTTAGAAGGCCTACACCAACGTTCTCATAACCCGGTGGGGTTTTAACAATAAACAGTATGTTTCTAGTACGGGTATCGGAATTAAAGAATGCAAATTGGTCGATGGTAATAACCTTTCTTTGATGAGGGAAACATACTACACAAAAAAGTGTTGACACAACGACATGCATGGAATCGATCCAGCTACGTCCAAGACGAAGATTATACTTGAGGGGAGCGTCAAATACTTCCACTTCGACTTGGATCATTTTACCATCTAACATGATGGGTAACGAAGGAAGAACACTGTAGAGCTTAAAACCAGAGCCATTGAAGGCTTTAAGAGTGTTTTTTGATTCATTCAAAGAGGAAGAGCCAATGGCTTTCCAGCAAGCAAGAGACATGACACACTTCAAGGCACCCTCATTAATAATAGTTCAGTAAATGTTCTTGTCAGAGACAACAACTTGTATATGGAACGCGAGTTGAGGGGGTAACCTTGGAATGTGATCTTCCAAGTCAAAGACTATTAAATTCGTATCCATTGGGTCAATTCCACCGATAGATTTCAACATTTATTTCCATTGTGTGGGACAAGTTTGAAGGACTTCAAGGGCTGACATCGTAGAAGGTTCTTGGGCTAGATATTCCAGAATGTTGTAGTTCTGGGCTACATGAGCATGAGGATTGAAAGCTGATTTCCAAACAATGCCCTTAGGGGGGCTCACAGAACGTTGTCAAGGCTCAGTCGTTCAAGATGAAGTGGACTATTGGTAGGTGGAGTCGTGGGAGAGGGTTGTACCAAGGAAGGGGGTAAATCGTCAACCTTATCCTTAGATGGAGAATAATCTTTGGCTCGAGTCATGAGTGCAACATTGTTCTTCTTAAAATCACCAGTACACATCAAAACATAAGAAGTGGTAGAACATGAGGGTTGGTCATGGATGACCAACTGAGCCTGTTGTTGAGATGGGAAGGGTCGAGACAAGAGAGCCAGTGCAGGTCATTTCGGGGTTGTCTGAAGGAACTTAGTGACCTTGGCACGTCATGGACAATCCTTCATGTAGTGATAATCACCACAGATAATTCAAGGGTATCGTGGTTTGCACTTATCCCGATCATCAACAGGAGTATTTTTAGATTGCTCTGCTTGAGAATTATTTTTTCCCTCCTTATTCTTGCCTCTACCCTTTTTAGATTTGTTTTTACCGGCTGGGGTAGATTGAACTGCATTTACCTCAGAAGTCTTGCTGGTCGGAGTGGCATGAGACAAACCATTTTGAACATTAGAAGAAGCAAATTTAGGGTTTTTCTTGAAGTGGCATGTTATTGGGCTTGGGCAGTACCAATCACACTGTCAGCTGCATGCGAGGCAACTAGAGTGGTTGAAATGATGGAAGTATTAGGACGAGGTAAATCAGGTAGTAAATCATAAATGGTTCCTATTTGTGAGTGAACGAGGTCAAGATACTAAGCATGACTTATATCCTGCTCTTCCATGACAATGCCACCCATGACAATGTCCTTACCAATTTCATTCACAAATGATTTTGTAAACCATTTGTCCAGTAATTAATCAGGGAGCTCAAGTTTAATGAGACGTCGTCTCCTTCGCCACTCATGGATGTGATCAAATATATGAGTGCCTTTAGTCTATTTGAAGGAAGTCAAAATCTCGGTCTCGATATCATAACGGATCGACAAATAGTAATGCGTAAAGAAAGCCGTAGCTAGGGTGTTGAAGTCAGAGAAGAAATTGTGTGGCAATTCAATATACCACTTCACAGCAGAACCGATAAGGGTTCATTGAAAAAGATGTAAATGAATAGAGTCATCCATCAATGAGTTAGATGAACACCATAGGGGAAAACTCGTAACATGATTGTTTGGGTCCTCTCCCACTTTGTCGTCGAATTTAGAAATGTCTGAGGGAATCTTGGATGGTATAATAGGCCATTTGGGAGAGTGACGAATAGGATCACTTAATATCCTTAACAAATATAGAAGATCCAAAGTGGTGAGAAAGGGTAACTATCGATTCACCTATAGGTACTGGTGGCTTTGGGGAGGAAGCCCTGTCGGAAAACCAATAAGACCATAAGCAGTCTGCATATAATATGAAGATTGAGGCATATTCGGTTGTGGTTGGATAGGATAGTAGCTCATTGAATTATACCCTGGAACATAGGCTTGAGTTTGATCCTTTTCCCCCGAAATGGGATTAAACGAACCGGGATATGGTTGGCCCATACTAGGGGGTGTTACAGACGCAGCTGAAAACTGTTGCCCCCCAGTCGATTGAGGAGGATTTTGGATCAACTGATTCCAATACTGGGCCAAAGATGGAGGTATGTTTTTCCCATAAGGTGGAGTGGCTCCTCCCATTGAAGGTGGTGTACCAATTGAGGGAAATGTTCCAATTGTCATTTGCCAACTGAGAGGGGATTGAGTTATACTACCTTGATGAGATTGTCCACCAACCCGAAACTGATAAGTTGGACTGAATGAAATAATAGTGCCACTAGGATTAGGATTGCCAGTAGAAGATGAAGAAGGTCCTCCAAAAGGTAATTGAGGGAGTGTTGGTACAAAATCAGGAAGAAAGTGCCCAGAAGAAGAAGGACCACTAGGAGAGCCAGATGGAGTTTGCGCAAGACTAGGAATGGAAGCACGCAATGCACGATATCTAGGTGGTAGTGTAAGATTGACATTGGGCATCTGTGGTGTGTTGATGGGAGAAAGACTAACCACAGGAAACCCGATTGGAACACTCGTAGTATCTGTCAAATGGTCCATTTAAGAAGGGACAGTAAAGTGATAAGTGGTAGTCAACGATACTGTCTTTGAACTAGAGATTTCAAAAATCATAGGAGGATTAATTTCAGAAATCACAAGTGAACCTGGACCAAAAAGGTCTCGGCAGAAAACACCTGCAGACCAAAAAATATCTTGGCCTTCTATATCGGGAAAGGGTCCAACTGGTGATCCAGAATATGTAACAACTAATTCTCTAGAAGAATTCAGTCACATAAATGGTCGCTTGGAATCAGGGTGACGTCGAAATTCCTCTTGAGTATTAGTAATTTGAAAACATTCTAGAGAGTCATTTTGTTCCACTTGTGGTGTGGTGACGACTGGGACTTCACTCTCCCGAGGAGAGCCTCCAGGTGTGCTTATGGGCAAGGGTTGAGAACCTTCCAGATGCTCTGGAGATAAACCCTGCATTCTATGTGAATGACATGGAGGGGCTATTGTAAATGAGAAAGAGACTTCGTGAAGAAAAACCTATGGTCAACTTCGAGAAACAAACAACATGCAATAGTAAACAAAATCTAGGAAGCAAAACCAACCAACCAATACCTTCTAATTTCGAAGCCACTAGTTGGTGATTAAATCCAACGTCACAACAATGAGATGAGAAAGGTTGGGCTAGGGTGGAAAAGTTATGTTGATGACCTGCTTCACGGACTTACACCCTGGTACAAACTCCCACACATAATCGTAGGTATACCCTCCAAGGAGCCTGAGCGAGTTTGGTCAACGTCAATTCCAGGTACCATGAAGACTTTCCCCTTCACAGTCACCTCGGGTAAGAACCTAGAAAGATAGGCCACTAAGGTCACCACCAACAACAATAAATCCTAGGGGAGCAGTCGACAGTCTGATCCACATGCAACGGTAGGGTATCTAGCCCAAAATATACGCAAAAGGCTTCCACTCATCATTGTGGGTATACCTCTGAGTGATCCCCGTAATATGTGCAATCTCTACACCGATACCAACAAAGTAGGGTGAGTAACTCTGCCAATATCAATGCGACCTCGTGCTTGACCCTTGTGTGAGAAGGGCTTCCGAGGAAAAGATGTTGCAAATCAAATTTAACACTCCCTAACACAAGATGCTATTGTGTGTTTTGTGTTTTTGGAGACTGTATCTCTCTTCCCACTCCAAAGCGTTAGCCTGGCTAAATGTTGGTGTAATAGAGCCCTAGAAAAGAGTTACTAGATAAATTTTACAATTGCGCAGTGTTATTAAGAGTTGTTTTTTACTCAAATGCAATGGAGATGAAACTTATGTTGTATGACTCTAACCCAACAATGGAAGGATGAGAATGAAATGTATCACTTTTCATTCATTGAGTCCTATGTATGGGACAAAGAGAAATTTTTCCAAATCAACCTTGAACTACAATGAAAAAATTCCTTTAAAATGCAAATGCAACAAATCACTTATCAAATGCCAATTCTCTATTGTGTCTTTTTCAATAACTTCAACAATCTCAATAATTTGATTTTCAATGTTTCTGAAAACGAAAAGAATTTTTTGAAAGAAAAACTTTTTGTTCACTTTTCAAAAAGAACCCATACTATGATAGTAAGAGTATTGAAAATCAAAAACCAATGAACAAGCAATGACAAACCCAATCAACTCTTTCAATGAAAACAAAAACAAAGAGCAAATCAATATAGTCTTTTCAAGTGCACGAAAAATGATCTTTCAAACAATAAGCAAATAATAAAGACCAAGAAACCTCAACTTTCAACCAATCATTGGTTCTTAACTAATCAAACACACTCAGATGTCGAAATCAGAGAGTATGGTTTTGCCAAGAAAAGTCAAGACAAAAAATGACAAGAAGAGCCTTGAAATCCTAAGACTGTTCAGGCACGCAAATGAAGACAAGAAAGACATCAATCAATGGTCCAAGAAACTCTTATGAGGCACCTAGAATAATCTGGGCAGTTGAAGATGCCAAAACTCAAATCCAAATTTTTGAAAAAATGAGTTCACAGGCTGGAAATACTACATAGTGCGAGAATTAGTGATTCTCGTGGGTGACCCTTGAGCAGGGTGTGAGAACCTCGAACTAAATCCTAAAGGCAGATTGAAAACCCTACTTATTATGGCAAGTTGTAGTGAAGTGCAGTGCGAGAATGTCTGAACATAGTCAAAATTTTGGAAAATGAAGCAAAATTTGAAAAGGCCTCTGGACCCAGAGGGTTTATTAGGATATCCTGAAGACTCAGAGATTGATAGGACATGAGAAAAGTAAAATCATAGAAAATGGCCACAGAAAAACAACAAAAGCCACAAATAAAATGGGATGATCTCGAGTGGAGTCACCAATTTTGTTATTGGACTAATCGGTAGGTGCGGACACTAACTAATCTCCCTAGATCCACCGGGATCTAGAACAAAACGGGACAGGACATGACTCTTTCCCTAAGTTTTGACAATTGAATTGACTATAAGGAATGAACAAGTAACGTACCTTATTATCTCTTCCTAGGGTCTTTGTTTCTCCCACTCTGCTCCAACGATCTCATGAAGTCAAGACCAAGACAACACAAACCAACCAAAGTGAAGATAGAACAATATATTCAACAATCAACCTATGTGTATGATCAAGGAATTACACAATAAAGTGGAAATAACTTTATGGAAAAGGGACATGCCACTGTATCATATTAATGGAAAGTAAAGATTACAACCTGATCCTTGATGCCGCAAATGTCCTTTCGATGGCTCTTGGCTCCGACACACACACTTGCTCAATCCTTGTATGAAGAAGATCAAATCCTCTTGATAGACTTGCTAGAGTCTCCAAGCTGCTATTCAAGCTTCAGTCCTTCACACAATTCTTTCACCAACTCTCCAATGAATCTTTCTTTACCTTTTCCATGAGAATTCCCTCAATATATAGGAGAGAATGAATTAGTTACTCGGATAAGAATGATCCCAAAATATCAAGGGATCCAATACTAGGATAATCATTCGAATACCAACCCATCCTTCTAGAAGATTCCCTTCTAGAAACATTTATAATTCATATTTTTCCATGCTTTAGGAAGAGTTTGCACCCTAGTTGTTCAACACAGTGAGAGAATATCACACCTTGTCTTAAGGAATCCTACGAGAATCAAACATTCTCGCACCCAAATATACTAGCAGCCTGCTAACCTTCTTCAAAAATGAGTTTTCTTGGAAGAGATGAATGTAACTTTTCTCAGGAGAAAGTTCTTATGAAGAGCCTGAGTACACCATCATCAATAGATCATCATGACGACCAAAATCATGTGTAACACCCCCTCTTTTTATATTTGGATTTTTGAAATGATTATACGTTCCTTCTACTTCTATATGTATATAGTGACATGCCCAATAATAATTTATTTTTTAGTTTGATATTTCTTAGGAAAATTATTTCGTTTTTGGTAAATTCAAAATTGGAAAATTTTTGCCATTTTAGGCAATTCCAAATTTCGAATTTATTTAATTTTAATTAATTTTTATGACTGTTGGACAGAGACCTGATTTGACCCAATTAGCTTCTTGACTATGACACTTGTATTAAAACAAAATATTTTATAACTATTGCGGGAAGATAAATGGAACAACCATGTTGAAATTAGCTGACGATGACTCCATGAGTGGGGAAAATGTTGGAACTACCCCAGGGCTGATTGTTACAAGTGGAAAATCAAGTATTTGTCTATGGGAATCCCTTGAAAATCAGGGATTTGGAAAGCTATGAAAATTCCCAAGGGAGGGAAAAATACCTAGGCAAAAATGACTTCTGATATATGGCATATGGGAGGAGTCAGGACACGACCTAGTATGCTAGGGAAAAGAAATACATCTCTTGTTGTTATGAATACTATTGGTTGAGTGTGAGGCAAGGAGAGGACTGCTTAAAATGAAAGCATTTGCTAAGGGGATTTCCAAGTTAGCCCTCATGGATTCATGATCAGGCAAGGGGGTGAATTAGACAAGTGATTTGGATGTCGTGTTCTAAGGTTTGGAGGAACCTGGTTGTTCCTTTTGTTGTTCCAATATTTATCCAGATATGTTCCTCTACTTCCCTCTTATTAAATTTGTATTTTTGAAATGATTATACATGACTTCTACTTCTATATGTATACCCTATTGTGCATATGTGAATAGGTGGAATTATAGAGTTGTTGTAGGTTACTTGTTGTAGAAATTATTTTTTTCTACTAAAGATTGTATCTTTAGGATCATAGAATTTTATCTTTTGTAGGAACCATCTAATTTGTTAAAGAATACATCTATTTAGTTACCATACGTGATCTGTTGTAGGAACAAAATTATTATGTTAATGAATGAACTTATACAACGATTGAGTATTATCTATGGTACAGATAGTATGTAAATAATAAGTAGTGTTGTAAAGTCACTGTGTATTAGTCGTGGAAAAGATAGAGTTATCTTGTATAAAGTAATAAATTAACCAATAAGATACAAAAAAAAATTATGGAAATTTCTACCTATCATAAGATTATATGCTTATAAGATCGTCAAGTTCTGTTCCAACCTGTACAGATCTAAAACCCAAATCGAGACTACTATGATAAGGATTCATGAAGTATATATGTAGCTATATGAATACAATTATGAATATATGCATTTTTATTAGGCAATCAATGCAATAGATGGCATAGAAATAACATTGCATAAATAAGAGTTTTGTGCACATACTCTGTAATTAATATGCAAACTTTTGAACAGTTATATAGAACCCACTGTACAATCAATGTAATAGAATAAGGGTTATATATATATATATATATGTATTTATATATATATACATATATATAAAGAAATCTCTCCAGATATAATTACAGAGACGCATCTCTGATCTGCTTTACTCTGATATACTCAGACCATTTTAAACATCTAATTCTTAGATCTAGTCAACACCGACTATGGCAGAGAAACAAGTAGTTTCAGTCATTCACATGCACATAAACAAGGAAAATAGTTCCAGAAAAATTTGAGTACAGTTCATAATGAAAACAAACAGCCAGTCTAACTATTACAATTCCAGGATAAAACGTTACAACAATAAAACATGAGAATGAATACTTCTGACACTTTTATTTTTCCTAGGGTCTACTATGATAAAGGTCGAATGTAAAGCCACAGGAACAAAGAACAACTTGTATTATTCACAATATCATTTATTCCAGAATGTTGAAGAACAATTCCATTATGCCAAGAATCTATTTGAAATTCCTATTCCATTAATGTTTTGAATAATCACATAGTAAAGTTCGACATAATCATTTGGCCAAATACACAATTTAAGGATTGACTCTCTTACTCGGCCATGAAGGAAAGTAACATAGGTAAAATATAGTATAAAAAAAAACAAATCTTCACCACAGAGATCACTCTTTTTTAATCATTTCAACCATTAGTCGCCTAAGACCCTTCCTGAAGGGGCAATATGGAACCTGAATACCTCTTATGCGGGTGGCAAAGGTTGGCCTCCATAATTATCATGTGGACAAAACCCATGCACAAGATTACAAAAATACCTTTAATAATTGATCAACAAAGATAACGAGAATAAAGTAAAACGATTAATAAGAGGAAAAGAGTTGCAGAGTCATACTTAACTTTAAGGGGAAGGGTCCAATATCCTTCGTTGTTGTGATGAGCTAAGTAACCTTTTGGATTTAAAGGGGAGGAGGAGTCCAAGACTCCCTGATGGGTACCCTCGCAATCATAGGTTCCCATCATTAGTGATAAGAACTAGATTAAACAAATTGAAAATCATTACAGGAAATAATATACATATCAAAATTACAGTGAAATCCAAAATATGTGAGTCGTATAATGAGAATGGACCAAATAATTATGATAATTGAGAGCATTGAAAATTGGAAGAAACAAATCAACTAACACCTTTTTATTCTATCTAATGCCATCTGAGTAAAGTCTATTTAAAGAAAGAAACACAGGGTCAACCCCATGCCGAATTACCAGAATCAGATGACCTCTATGATACACTCAGACTTCAAGAAATTTGGCACGAAGAGGATGACCCAATACTTTAAATATACAACACAGGTTACAGTGCGTATGTATTCGTGGTTAGGCCGAAGGAAACTTTCATAAGACATTCTATTTTTTACAGACATAAGAATTCATCAGGTAGATAGGGAACATAGGACTCAGGTAAAAGAAAACTCATTACCATGTATCTATTTAGTTACTATAGGTTATGTGTTGTAGGAACAAAACTATTATATTAAGAAATGGACTTATAAAGTGATTGTGTATTCTGTGTGGTAGGAATAGATCTAAATAGTAAATAGTGTTGTAAAGACATTGTGTATTAGTCATGGCAAGGACAAATTTATCTTACATAAAGTAATAATTTAACCAAGAAGATACAAAATACAAATTCTGGAAGATTCTTACCTGTCATAACATCATACGCATATAAGATATTAAAGTTCTATATTAAAAATTAAACCTATATAGATTAAAATCCCAAATTGGGATGAAACTCTACTATGATAGGAACTCACAAAGTATATATGGCTRTATGAATATAGTTATGAAATATATGYATTTRTATTCGAAAATCGATACAGTAGTCGATATAGAAATRGAAATACATAATTACAAGATTTTTGTACCCATATTATATAATTAATATGTAAACTTTTTAACAGTTATGTAGAATCAATTATAAAAAATAAAGTATCAAAAGAATGGTCGTATATATATAAAGAAATCTCGCCGGATATATTTACAGAGTCACATCTATAACTATCTACAATGATAGACTCAAACCTTTTAAATATGTATTTCTTAGATCCAACCAACACTGACTATGGTAGAAAAAAAAAATAGTTTCATATAGTCGCGATATCTTTAGGAAACCTTGAGTACAGATCGGAAGGGAAACAAACAGTTCAGACTAAATTTTTACATTTATGGAATAAAATGTTACAACATTAAACAAAATAATTAATACATCTAGAACCTTTTTATTTGTTATGCCTAGGATCTACTTTGATAAAGGTCGAAAGTAAATATACATGAATGAAAAACAATATGTATTATTCACAATATTATTTATTCTGGAATGTTGAAGAAAAACTTTATTATGCAAAGAAAATCTATTTGTATTTCCATTCCAATCCCATTTCGAATAATGACATAGTAAAGTTTGATATAATCATTTGTCCAAATATACAATTTTAAGATTTGACTTGCTTACTTGGCTGTGAAGGCAAGTAACTGAGGCAAATAATAATTTAGCTTTAAACAACAAATCTTCATCCATAGAGATGACTCTTTAATTTAAATATTTTCAACCATTAGTCACCTAGGACCCTCCTTGAAAGGGGGGAGGTGGAGCTTGAATACCTCTTATGCAGGTGGAACAGGTCATCATCCAAAATTATTTTGTGAACGAAACCCCTCCACAAGATTGAAAAAAATACCTTTACTAATTATTCGACAGAGATAAGATGAATATAATAAAATGATTAGTAACATGAAAGGATTTGTAGAGTCATACATAACTTTTAATTGAGGGATCCGATATCCTTATTTGTTGTGATGAGCTTAGTAACTTCCCATACCAAAAGGGGAGGAGCAGCCCAAGAATGTTTGATGGGAACCCTCGCAATCATGGGGTCCCATCGTTAGTGATAAGAACTAGATTAAGTAAATCGAAAAACATTGTAGGAAAGAATATACAAATGATGATTACAGTGAAGTACATGAGTCACATAACGAGAATGGACCAAATAATTATTCTAATTGAGAGCATTGAAATTGGAAGCCACGGGTCAACTAAAACCATCAAAAGTGTATATAATATCATCTGAGAAAGATTTATTTAAATACAAAGAAACACAGGGTCAACACCATGCTAAATCACCAAACTCGTATGAGATTTATTGTACTCTCATAATTTAAGAAAATTTGCACAAAAGGATGACCAAAATTTTTAAATATACAACGCGGGATACATAGCATTTTTATTTATGGCTATGCTGAATGAAACTTTGGAAAAACATTAAAATAATAAGTTACAATCAGAAGAATTTGACGGGCAGTTGGGGAACCGAGAACCTGAATAAAAACCCAATACCAGGTACCCAACAAGGGTAGGAAAACGTTATTCGAAACTTACCAAATGAGATTCCATATCGTGAATAATTGTTAATAGGTAGTCAACATGTGAATCCCTAACCTACTGACTGACTTCTGGGCTATAGTCCTAGTGAAGTCACGAGGAGACTCAACACCTAGTAATGGCATAGAAAGAATTAACGGAATGTAAGAGACAACTAACCCTTATAGTAAACAACATACAAATTGAACTCTACCTCCGTGAATTCATTGGAAAAGGAACATAAAGAACAAAATTCCAAAGATCTTGAATCTAATTTATAAAATTAGAGAAGCCACTTACCATTAATGAGAATAGTCCAAGGAGGAGGTCCAAGCTTCCATTCTCCCCACCCCAAGAAAGAAAGGAGAAACACATAGACAACTTTGGAATAGTTTCACACAAGAGTAACTATTGTATCCCTAAATCTCTCACCCCATGCATGATGAGTGTTTATGGTACAATGGGAGGCGCGGGCCATGTGATGGAATTGACTTGGCACATTTGGGTTGGATGAAGGTACAAGGATGGCCTTTTTTCTCACCTACCTCCATTGAGTGTTGAGTCAGAGGTTTAACTCTCGACTGTCATAAACCATCCTATCACATTTAATGAATAACAAAATTGAAGGGTGGTTTCGTTGAAATCCTACGATTTGGAAATATTTAATCCCTAACCACTATCAATCCAGTTTAGCACCTAGTCTAGTTAGACATCACTCATATTTGGTAGAGTTAATGAATTGTTAGCATAGGGTTTCCCTTCTAACCATAAAAGTTGTTATACCGTGTGTCGAATGAAAAACTATTACCCAACCAAAAATTATACCAAGAATGCATGTCGATGAATTTGGTCATGGATAGAAGAGAAAACCCTTATGTTAAACCAACATATCACCAAGGTATATAATCCCAACCCCAATATGTTATGTATAAGTATTTTCTGTATAGTCTTGGAATTTAACCTTCTGCGTAGGTATGGAGGTGTGTTTTAGAGGAGATTGATGCAGGAGAATTGTATAAAGACAAATACACGCGCCTAACAAAAGGAGTTAGCTGGAAAATCCCTGGTGCACATTTTGAAGTTTTTTGAAGATTTATGAATGGACATTAATGTAATAGCTAGGGAAGCGCACTTACTTTTTTGTTTTGGAGATTGTAAACAGATCTTGAGCATTGCTCTCATCTATCGAATGTAGAGTAATTTATGTGTAATGAATGCAAGTAGGTGATTTAATTTAATATATTAGATAGTTTTAGGAGCATAGGAGGTAGGAGGGAAAAAAAATGATAGACACCCTGAACCCTTGTATCATGGTAACATAATTTAGAATTCATAAGATGTAGAGATACAAAGAGGAATATAGGAGGACAAATAATTTTATACATTTTTAGTTGCTATTGGTGATGTATAGGAGTATTGTATTTAATAGAAGAAAGTTTTGATTCCGATCTATGTCTTTGTTATGGTCGTTGGAACCACCTGTTAAATGGTATGTTGCAGACATGTTTGCATTCTATGTGTGCATTCTATTTAAAAGCCAATGTGTGTGTGTATGATCTACAATTCTATGTTGAATGTTTGAATTCTGGATAAGGGGTGAATGAGTTCCAGTTGTTCCTCTTTCTGAGAACTCCTGCAAAGAGTGCAGTGGAGGGTCCGCAAGGAGTGTGTCGACCAGGTTCTATGTTTCATCTCAATATCCTCAGAGGAGATTCAAATTGTGTCTTTATAGGAAAAGAGTACTAGAATATCACATAGCCATGCAAGGTGTGTGAAGGCTATGTAGAGTCTTGGATTGTACAAATCCAAAAGAGAAATTGAGAAACTTTTGTCGCAAGGAGTGCACAGAGTCAAAGACCCTAAATAACCAGAGGTTATTTGAAAAATCTCCACAAGGACTGCGTGCAGGGACCCTTATGGAGGCCTTGAGTTTGTAAGTGGAAGCTTAGGAGGGTTAGAACCTTTCAATTTTTCAAAAGGGAGATTGAGATTGAATTGGTTCATGTGAGTTAAGTTCTAGAGGAAGGACGCCAGGTCATATGGCTAGAAGTCATTGAGAAGTTGAATCAAACGATTGAATCACTTCAAGAGGAAGTGCCAAAATCCTATGAACTATTAGATCTCTTACAACAATGAAGAGATTAGGATTGAGTGTCTTTTCAAAACCCATAAGCTTAGGAGGAGTAGTGATCGTCAGATCCAGATCAACAAGAACCAATGATCTCGTATGTGAATTCGCGTATCCGAATTCCGGGAATCGAGTGACCAGTGGTTCGAGTCAAGTGTAGTAGATTTCTGGTTGGAGAAGTCCTGATACAGCCAGGACCATTGGTTCGAGGGAGGAACACAACCGTTGATCTCACTGAAGTAGATTTCAGAACTAGGGATCCATGGAGGAAGAGGAATGGTTTTTGGTTGGCCAGTTGAGTCGTGAAAGCTAGAAACTCCATGTGGACAGGTAGCAAGAACTCATCCTGTAAGTAGAGTAAAGTAGAAGTGACAGGTGGCGCATGCCTGTCACTTTGGGTAGAGTCAACTTTTGTTGATGGACAGTGTTTTGGGAATTCGAAAGGGGAGGGCATGAGAAGTTGG
This sequence comes from Picea glauca, assembly GCA_000966675.3. NCBI lineage: Eukaryota > Viridiplantae > Streptophyta > Pinopsida > Pinales > Pinaceae > Picea > Picea glauca. The sequence goes on along the minus strand of JZKD02S0945678.1, from coordinate 99,320 downwards.
TGCTCCAACTCGCGAAGTCTCGAGTTGCAAAAGGTGCTTGCATAAGGATTAGTTGTGGTCCTATAGGAAAAGGGGATGAAGAGAGGGGCTTACACATTATCCCATTTTCATTACACATTTTGGATATTGCCAAGGTCCAGGGCATAGTATTCAAAGAACCCCAACTTAGGAGACCCGAAATCTTTTGCGAGTTTAGGCAAGGAGTTTAGAAAAACCCTTGCCAAGGTTTAGAGAAGATCTTGCACAGATATTAGCCTGAGGGAAGGAGGTCTACACCAGTTGTGGTATCAGAGCCCATAACAAGTTCTTTGCTTTCCATAGCAAAGAGAAAAGAGGAATTTTACATCCATGCCACCGAGAAAAAGAGAAATGAAAATTCCCAATCCTGTAGTGGAAAGATAAATCTATGAATTACGTGCTAGGATTGATGCTATGGAGACAACACAAAGGCACACAATGAATGTTGGGGATATCAGTGAAGATGAAATTGAAAATGAAGTTGAAAACGAAGAATTTTCAGTCGAAGATGTTGTGGAAGAATTCTTATTCAAGCTTGTTTCTAGGATAGGTGCTAGGGAAAAAATGAACATTCTAATGTACATAGGAAACTTGGATGTTGAAGATCTTCTAGAATGGATTAGAGCTCTAGAAAAATACTTTGACTATGAGGATGTCGAGGAAGACAAGAAAGTCAAACATGCCATTACTAGACTTAAAGGGCTGCAACACTGTGGTGGGATGAACTGCAGGCTAATAAACGTTACAAGGGCAATCAGAAAATCAAAAGCTGGGATAGAATGGTTGCAAAAATGAAAGCCAGGTTTATACCTAGATATTATCAAATAAATCTATTTTAGAGGATGAAAAATTTGAGACAAAAGATCATGTCAGTGAAAGAATACACTGAAGAGTTCTATAGGATAAACATCAGAGAAGGTCATCAGGAAAGCAATGATGAGAAAGTTTCCAGGTATATGAATTTTCTACGATATGACATTCAGGACGAGATGAGAATGGTGACCATCCAAACCGTAGAATATTCTTATCAGATGGATCTGAAAGCTAAAGAGAAGCTATGCCAAAAGCAAGGTCAAAGAGGCCAAGTCAGAAGTTAAAGAAGAGGCAAGATTATTGCCCAGGACAGAATTCAGAAACCTAAAGAAGAGGGGAAGAAACCTAAAACTCAACCTGGGAGAGGAGGAAGCTCATAGGGGAGGCAATATACTGATAGAAATACTTTTCCTCGAGTCAAAGAAAGAGGAAGAGGCAGAGCAGGCGAAGTGAAATGCTTTTTCTATGGAAAAATCAGACATAAATCCTATGAGTGTCCAGATAGGAAGAAATATGGTGGTGAAACTCACATTGTCGAGGATCAAGGATGGAATGTTGAGGCATAGGACGCTAAGGGAAAAAGATATTTGATGATGAGGAAAGTTCTCTTGAAACCAGAAAGGGAGCCAGAGAACCCAACCCAAAGAAATAGTCTGTTTCAAACTCCTTACAAAATCAAAGACACAGTATGCAAGGTCATAGTGGATAGTGGTAGCACATATAATATTGTATCTATGGAAATGGTAGAAAAACTGGAGCTAGAGACTATTGCGCATCCAAGCCCATACAAAGTTTCATGGATACAAAAAGGACATCAGGTAAATGTCACTGAACAATGTTTAGTTGAATTTAAAATAGGAGGATATAAGGATGAGATATTATGTGATGTCATTCCCATGGATGTTTGTCATCTATTTCTGGGTCGACCATGGAAATATGAAAAAAATGTGGTGCATGATGGCAGAAAGAACACATACACTTTAGAGAAAAGAGGTAGGACACACATGTTACTGTCGATTAAGAACCAAGAGGTGAAACCAGAGATGAGAAACACTGTACTTCTCATGACTGGGAAGGAACTTCTTAAACAAGTCAAGAAGAAGGAAGACATACAATTCATTATAGTTAGGAAGCGCATAATTGTTCTAAACAACACTAGGATAGATGATTTACCGGAAGGAATCCAGGAGTTGCTGAAAGAATTTGCTGATATAGTAGTGGAAGAACTACCTTGTTCGTTGCCACCTTTCAAGAGTATAAGCCATCATATAGATCTTATACCTAGAGACAATTTGCCAAACAAAGCAGCGTACAGGTTGACGCTGCAGGATAATGAAGAAGTTAAGAAACAAATCCAAGACTTAATGGACAAAGGATTGATTCAGGAGAGCTTGAGTCCATGCATTGTTTCGAAAGTGATCAGCTGAAGAAAGGACGGTGGCTGGAGAATGTGTATAGAATCAAGGGAAATCAACAAAATTACCATCAGGTATAGGTTCCCATTGCCAAGGATGGACGACTTGATGGATTGTTTGAGTGGAGAAAAGTTTTTTTCAAAGATTGATTTGAAAAGCGGATATCATCAGATTAGAATGAGAGAAGGTGATGAATGGAAGACAACGTTCAAGACAAATGAAGGGATGTATGAATGGCTTGTCATGCTATTTGTATTAACAAATGTGCCCAGTAATTTCATGAGGTTGATGAACGAATTCTTGAAGGATTTCATTGGGAAATTCGTCATTGTATATCTTGATGATATATTAATTTTCAGCAAAACTAAAGAAGAACATTTAAAGCATTTAGCTGCAGTGATGAGGAGGTTACATCAAGAATTTTTTTTTATCAATATGAAGAAATCATCATTTATGAGGGCATAACTCATTTATTTGGGTTTTGTTATCTTTGTAAATGAATTAAAAATGGATCCAGAAAAGATAAATGCGATTAAGGATTGGCCATCACCGAAGAGCGTGTTTGAAGTTCAAAGATTCCATGGTTTGACTAGCTTCTATAGGAAATTCATCCGAACATTTAGTGGAATTAGCGCACCAATGATGTATACAGTGAAGAAAAGACATAATTATTTTCACTAGATAGAGGAAGCGAAGAAGAGCTTCAACCTGTTGAAGAAAAAGATCATTGAGCAACCAATTATGGTTTTTCAATATTTTAGCAAAACATTCTAGGTTAGGTGTGATGTGAGTGGATTTTCCATTGGAGCGGTCTTGAGACAAGACAATAAGTTGATCACGTATTTCAGTGAAAAACTCAATGAAGAAAAGATCAAGTACTTCAAGTATGACAAAGAATTATATGCAGTCATACAAGCGCTGAAGAAATAGAGACACTATTTGGTTCCCAAGGAGTTCATTTTGTATAGTGATAATTGCACTTTGCAATTCATGACTCAATAGGAGAAGTTGAACCAAAAACATGCTAAATGGGTTGAATACATGCATAATTTTACTTTTGTGACTAAGCATATTTCTGGAACTGCTAACAAAGTTGTTGACGCTTTGAGAAGGAAATGTTTTCTTATGTAGGAATTGAGGGTCAAGACTTTGGGTTTTGATAACCTCAAGGAGATGTACAAGGATGATCCAGACTTCAAAGAGGCATATGAGGCATCTGATAATCTAATTCTTAGGGATAGAAGACAATGGACTGAATACATGATCCAGGATGGATTATTGTTCAGGGGAAATCAACTATGTATTATGAAATGCCCATGAGGGAGAATTTTCTGAAGGAAAAGAACACCAGAGGATTGGTTGGACACTTTGGTCATGATAAAACATTCTCAAAGTTGAATGTCTCATATTTCTCGAAAGGGATGAGGACAGATGTGAAGAAATTTTTGGACATGTGCAGAATTTGTCAGCACACGAAAGGAAAGAGGTAGAACACAGGGTTATACCAACCATTACCCATACTGGAAAAGCCATGGGATTTCGTGAGCATGGATTTCATATTGGGTCTGCCAAGGACACAAAGCGGATATGATTCAATATTTGTAGTGGTAGACAGATTTTCAAAGATGTCGCATTTCATACTATGCTAGAAAACCAATGATGCAACTCATATTGCAAACCTATTTTTCAAGGAAGTCGTCAGACTTCATGGTTTTCCAAGGAGTATCATTTCTGATCGAGATACCAAGTTCGTTAGACATTTATGGAGGACCTTATGGAAGAGTTTGGGGACAAATTTGTCTTTTAGCTCAGCATATCATCCTCAGATGGATGGACAGACAAAGTTTATGAACAAGAGCATGGGAGATTTGTTAAGGAGCTTAGTGACTAAACACCACAGTCAATGGGATCACATTCTACCATAGGCGGAATTCGCTTACAATGATTCACTCAATAGAATCACATGGTAGACTCCATTACAAATTGTATATGGAATGCAACCAAGGGGAGTTTCTGAATTGAAATATTTAGAACAAGTTGAATTCATGAGTGCTAGTGCAGAGGACTTTGTAGAAGGAATGAAGGATCTTCACAGCAAAATTAAGGAGCGATTGCAAAGTTCAAGTCAAGAGTACAAGCATAGAGAAGATCAACAAAGGCGAGAACTTCAATTTGAAGTTGGTGATTTAATTTTTTCACATTTGAGGAAGGAGAGGTTCCCAAGGGGAACATACAAAAAGCTAAAGATGAAAAAGATTGAATTGTGCAAGGTCATAAGGAAATTTGGGACAAATGCATATGAGATTGAATTACCCGATGGGGTCGGAATCTCACTGATATTCAATATTACGGATTTGTACCCTTACAGAGCTAAAGAAGAAGGAGCATATGATAAACAAGAAAATATTCAATGGACAAAACAAATGCATGTAGCTAAAAAGACATAGATGGAAAGCATAATTGACAAGAGTATTAGAAAAAACACCAGGAGAAAAGAGTATTTTGAATACTTGGTCAAATGGAAAGGACATTCAGTTGAAGATGCCAGTTGGGAGGATGAAACAACAATTCAAAAGCATGGACAAACAGTGAAGGAACTCATGAACAAGAGTTCATGAAAATTTTCAAGCAAGGGAGTATGATGCAGGAGCATCGTATAAAGCCAAAGACACGAGCCTAACCAAAGGAGACATCTAGAAAAGCACCAATGCACATTTTGAAGTGTTTTGAAGATTTATGAATGGAAATTAATGTAATAGCTAGGGAAGCATACTTACTTTTGTGTTTTGGAGATTGTAAACAGAGCTTGAGCGTTGCTCTCATCTGTCGAATGTAGAGGCATTTATGCATAATGAATGCAAATAGGTGATTTAATTTAATATATTAGACAATTTTAGGAGCGTAGGAGGTAGGAGGGAAAACAAATGATAGACACCCTCAACCCTTGTATCATGGTAACATAATTCAGAATTCATAAGCTGTAGAGATGTAGTGAGGAATATAAGAGGACATAGAATTTTATGGATTTTTAGTTTCTATTGGCCATGTACAGGAGCAATGGATTTAATAGAATAAAAGTTTGATTCCAATATATGTGTTTGTTATGGTTGTTGGAATTACCTGTTAAATGGGATGTTGCAAACTTGTTTGTATTCTCTGTGTGCATTCTATTTAAATGCCAATGTGCGTGTGTATGCTCTAGAATTCTATGTTGAATGTTTGAATTCTAGATAAGGGGTGAATGAGTTTCAGTGGTTTCTCTTTCTGAGAACTTCTCCAAAGAGTGCAGTGGAGGGTCCGTAAGGAGTGTGTCGACCAGGTTATGTGTTTCATCTCAGGACCCTCAGAGGAGATTCAAATTGTGTCTTTATAGGAAAAGAGTGCTAGCAGACTACATAGTCATGCAAGGTGTGCGCAGGCCGGGTAGAGTCTTGGATTTTACAAATACAAGAGAAAAATTGAGAGACTGCTTTCGCAAGGAGTGCACGGAGTCAAAGACACTAAATAACCAGAGGTTATTTGAAAAATTGTCGCAAGGAGTGCATGGAGGGACCTTTCAGGAGGCCTTGAGTTTGCAAGTGGAAGCTCAGGAGGGTTAGAACCTCTCAATTGTTCCAAAGGGAGATGGAGATTGAATTGGTTGATAGGAGTTAAGTTCTCTGGAGGAAGAAGCCAGGTCATCTGGCTAGTAGTTCTTGAGAAGTTGAATTAGACGGTTGAATCGATGCAAGAGGAAGTGTCGAAATCCCGTGAACTATTGGATCTCTTAGAACAATGAAGAGATTAGGACTGAGTGTCTTTTCAACACCCATAAGATCAGGAGGAGTAGTGACCATCAGATCTAGATCAACAATAACCGTTGATCTCGTATGTGAATTTACGTATCAAAATTCGGAGAATTGAGTGACCAATGGTTTGGGTCAAGTGTAGTAGATTTTCGGTTGGAAAAATCCCAATACAATGAGGACCATTGGATCGATTGAGGCACACAACTGTCGATCTTGCTGAAGTACAATTTCATAGCTGGGGATCCATAGATGAAGAGGAACGACTATTGGTTTCCCACATGAGTCGCGAAAGCCAGAAAATCCATGTGGACAGATGGCAAGAACTCACCCCATAAGTACAGTAAAGTAGAAGTGACAGGTGGCATGCACTCGTCACTTTGGGTAGAGTCAACCTTCATTGATGGACCATGTTTCGAGGATTCATAAGGGGAGGGCATGAGTAGTTGGTGCTCCAAATCGCGAAGTCATGAGTTGCGAAAGGTGCTTGCAAAAGGATTGGTTGTGGTCCTATAGAAAAATGTGTTCAAGAGAGGGGCTTACACCTTAGCCCATTTTTATTTTGTGTTTCAGCTATTGACAAGGGCCAGGGCATAGTATTTTGAAGCACCCCAACTCACGAGACCCGAAATATTTTGCGAGCTTAGGCAAGGAGTTTAGAAAAACCCTTGTCAAGGTTTAGACAAGATCTTGCACGGATCTCAGCTTGAGGGCAGGAGGTCTGCGTCAGAGAGGTTAGGACCCTAAGTCCTATGCCTATTTTAATTCCAATTTAATACCAAGTATAAACTTATACCCACATATAAATGCTAGCATGACTTAAAAATTGAAAGAAAAATGTTAGATTGTGGGGTCTGTCATTTTAGAAAAAAACTATGTGCACTAGATGTCAGGATGGGTAGTAATGTCATCATTGACATTCATAACTTAAGTAAACCATGATAGTTTAACAATGGAAACAAAAGGTTATTTCTTTTATTATAAGTCTGTTTTTAAGGAATTGAAGGTTAATTTCCCTTAGATAATTTTTTTTTATGACAAAATTGAGGTACATTACATATGGTATAAGAGAGAAGGTTACACTACTTGGACCTTGAACAGGGTCAAGTTAATTACTTAGCACGTATATATGTTTAAGTCAAAAAAAAAAAAAACTACAAACCATTACTGTTACAAATAGAAAACTCTTTTCTATTTTGTGTTAATCATGGCAGCCTAGGATGACGCAGAAATAAGACTTGAGGGGAATCCTAGACAAAAACCGCATGATGATCCGAGACAGAATAGTGACGAGAGCTCACCCATTTAAGTTGTGGAAATGATGAGGAATCTCATTGTTGAGATGCAATTTTTCAAAGCAGACAATGAGAAAATGAAGAAGGCACAGCAGGAGCAGCATGAAATAAATGAAGTCGTGCTGCATAGTATTGCGACAAAGAAAATGAAAAAGGAAGAGAACCATGAAGAAGAGGTCAGTAAAAGGGCCTCCAAGAATTATGTTCATGAAGTAGAAAAAGGGGACAATTCATCTGAAGGTACACCTTCAGTTGAAGATAAAACAAAACCAGACAGAAAAAGGAAACAGGTAGATCACCTTGAGGGAGAATTTAAGAAAATAGAAACTACTACCTTTGATGGGGAATATAGAATAGGGGAGGAAGTTGAGGCATGGTTATTATACATCAATTAGTATTTCTATATCTACAAATATTCCAGCAACATGAAGGTCAGAATGGCTATCTATAACATGAAAGGAAAATCTAGGATTTGGTGGAAAGATCTAAAATTCACCAAGGTCCTAAAGGAGAAACAGATGCAATGGTCATACTTTAAGAAATATTTCAAGAAATAGTACCTATATGAAAGTTACCATGAAAGAAAAAAAATAAAAAATTATGAGCTACGACTTGGTCAAATGTCTATGGAGGATCTAATAATCAAATTCGTGGAATTACTAAGGTTCGTACCTTATATCCAAGAGGACAAAGTAAAAATCCAGTGGTTCCTAGTTTGTTTACCACAATATTACAAGGATAGAATCAAGTTTTATAAACCCAAGTACTTGAGTGAAGTATTCAGGAAAGATCAAATGTGATACGACCAATACAAATAGCAGGTAGAATTTCCCAAAGCTTGGAAGGATAAGAAACAAGACTGAATGAACTAGTGGAAGAAGGGATACCAACTAACTCCTTATCAGAAGGAAGAAAAAGGCTTTCCAAGAAAATATTTTCACTCCAACAATCCAAGTACACAAGGTGGCAATAAATCGGTAAATCTGGCAACAAAGAAATTTGGGGACAGCCCTCGCGAACCATTAAAGTGTTGGGAATGTGGAGAAAATTATATAAGAAGGAACTGTCCATGCTTAAATTCATCAATAAGAAATGTTGTTTACAATTTGTAGGAAGCCTCAATGGTGGGTGATGTGGGTAGAAGGTTTCATCGGATAAATGCATCCATCGATGGCCGACAAGCTGACCACCAGTCCTCTATTGTGGAAATTGAAGTTAAAATAAATAACAATCAAATATCTGTTTTAATTGATCCTGGAGCTACGTTAATTTATATCACTCCTCGTGTATTAAAGTCAAATAAACTTAAGAAAATGAGACATGGAAAATCGTGGCTGCTACAACTAACAACAGGAACTAAAAGGAAAGTGGTTGACTTTATTTCTAATTATGAGTTCATCTTAGGTGGTCAAAACATAAGGACGAATATGAACATTCTACTGCTAGGATCTTATGATGTAATTATTGGAATGGATTGGTTATAAAAGCATAAAGCAGTGCTAGATTGCTACGAGAAAACACTCAAGTATAAAGACAAAAATGACATGTTTAGGACAGATCAAGGTGTATGAAAACCATTCTCAATTAGACAGATTTCAACAATGCAATTAAATAAATGCATGATAAAGGGTTTCCAAGTTTATGCCATCCAAGTAAAAAACCTATTAGAAAAAAAAATAAACCCAACTTGGAGGATTTTGATGTGCTGCATGATTTCAAAGACCTGTTTGTTAATGAAATGCTTGAATTACCCCCTAGAAGGGAGATAGAATTTTCTATCGACCTACTACCTAGTTCATCCCTTATCTCTAAAGAACCTTACGAAATGAGTTTGCTGAAATTGACTGAACTAAAAATTCAACTACATGAATTATTGGACAAAGAGTATATCAGACCAAGTGTTTCCCCATGGGGAGCACTAGTCCTCTTTGTGAAAAAGAAAGATAGAAATCTGAGATTATGCATAGATTATAGATTAAACAAGATGACTATTAAGAACAAGTACCCCTTACCTAGGATAAATGATGTGTTCGATCAAGTAGGTGGGGAAAATATTTTCTCGAAATTGGACTTATGATCTGGTTATCACGAGGTTAGGATAAAAGATGAAGACATAAGTAAAAAAACTTTTCAAAAGAGATATGTACATTACAAATTTGTGGTTATACCTTTCAGACTCACTAATGCGCCAACCACGTTCATGTGTTTAATGAATAGTATTTTCAGTGAGTACTTGGAAAAATTCATACTGGTATTTGTTGATGATATTCTGGTATATTCTAAAATAGAATAAGAACACCAAGAGCACTTAAGAATAGCTATGAAAACTTGAAGGAAGCACAAACTGTATGCTAAATTTGACAATTGTGATTTTTATGAAAAGAAAATAAAATACCCAGGACATGTAATATCTGCAGAAGGTATTGCAATCGATCTTGAGAAAATAAAGGCCATCATGGAATGGTCGATACCGAAGGATGTAGCGGAAATCTAGTCATTCATGGGAATCATTGGATATTATCGCCAATTTATAAAGGGATTTTCCAAAATTTCTTACCCTATCACATCATTACAAAACAAAGGAACCAAGTTTAACTGGTCACGAAAGTGTCAATATAGTTTTAATAAGTTAAAGGAATTGTTAACAACCGCACCCATTTTAAAGGTAGCAGATCCAGATAAAGACTTCACCATCTATGTAGATGCAAGTAAAGAAGGACTAGGTGGTGTCCTAACTCAAGAAGGGCATGTGATTTGTTATGAGACCTAGAAACTAAAGGAACACGAGTGTAACTACATCACTCATGACTTAGAATTGGCAGCGGTAATACACGCCTTAAAAATGTGGCCGCACTACATAATGGACAAAAGATTCCTATTATTGACAGATAATAGAATTGTGAAATATTTGTTTAGTCAACTGGACCTTATTGCAAGGCAAGAAAGATGGCTAGCCTTCTTGAGTGAATTTGATTTTTAGGTAAGACATATCAAGGGTAAGGAAAATAAAGTAGTTGATGCTTTGAGTAGAATAGTTCATGGGTTGTTTGAAATAAACATTAACAGGGCAGGAAGGGATCTTGAGTAGAGGATAAAGATTGTAGGTAATAACGACAAAAATTACACTAAGACAATGGAAAAATTATAAAACATTAGAGAAAATTCAGACAAAACAGACCTAAGTTTGGACAAGAATGGTTTGCTATGGTTTTAAAAAAGGATATACATACTAGATTCGATAGAACTAAAGTTAACAGTCTTGGATGAAGTGCATTAGAAACCATATTCTGGTCATCTAGGATACCAAAAAACAATAACAACACTAAGAAAGTTATTTTATTTGCCTAATGTGAAGGGAAAAACAATAGAATACTTAGCTAAGTGTTAGGATTGTCAGCAGGTAAAAGTTGAACACCAGCATCCAACCAGCCTATTGTAGACATTACCGGTGTCAGAATGGAAATGGGAGATTATATCATTGAACTTTATTACAAGTTTGCCTAGAACTCAGAAACAAAATGATTCTATTATGGTGGTAATCAATAAACTTTGTAAGTCTCCACACTTTATTAATGTAAATTCTACTTTTAAATATATTAACATTGTTGAAATATTCATGAAATAAATTTTTAGGCTGCATGGTATTCCTAAAATTGTGATTTCGGATAGAGACATAAAATTTACATTTTCTTTTTGGAAAGATTTTTTTGTAGGGATAAATACTAACTTGAATTTCAACATGATTTATTGTCCACAAATGGATGGACTGACTGAATGAACAAACCAAATCGTAGAAGATATTCTCTTCATGTACGTAAGAACAAAGCCAAGAAAGTGGGAAGATTGCCTACACTTGGTAGAATTTTCATACAACAATGGGTACCAAACTTCGGCTAAAATGAGCCCCTTCGATATATTGTATGGCAGAAAGTGTACGACTCCAATTAGCTGGGATAACCTAGTTGACAGACTCATGGTTGGACCAGAAATGTTCTAGGAAATGGAGAGTACAGTAAGAAAGGTACAATAGAACTTAAAAGAGGCACATGACAGACAAAAGAGTTATCTCGACTATAAAGGAAGACACTTGGAGTTGCAAGTGGAAGACCATGTTTAATTAAAAGTCAAAGACTAGAAAATTTCACTAAATCTAGGGAATTGTGCCAAGTTGACACCCAAGTTTTGTGGGCCTTTGAGATACTAGCTCGAATTGGACCCGTAGCATTGAACTTGCACTTCCAGCCAATCTAAAAATTCATAATGTATTGCAAGTTTCTTTATTAAAGAATTATGTTCATGACCCTACTCATATAATCGATTGTAACTTGGTGTAGGTGGAAACAAAAGGAAAGTTCCAAGAAGAACCTCTACACATTCTAGACCAGAGATAAATAACACTTGGAAATAGAGTCATCGCTTAGGTAAAAGTGCAATGGAAACACTTTAGCCCTAAGGAGGCCACTTGGTAGTTGGAGGGAGATTTGTTGAAATCTCATCCAATATTGTTCCAAGGAAGGAATGAAAACTAAGTGCAATGTTTTATTGAAGGGGGAAAGGATGTGACATACCCAAAAGTAATTTATTTTTAAGTTTGAGATTTCTTAGGAAAATTATTCCATTTTTGGTAAATTTGAAATTGGAAAATTTTTGCCATTTTTGGCAATTCCAAATTTCAGATTTAATTAAATTTAATTAATGATTATGATTGTTGGGTAGATACCTGATTTGACCCAACTAACTTCTTGACTATGAGACTTGTATGAAACAATTTTTTTTATAATTATTGATGGAAGACAAATGGAACAACCATGTTGAAATAAGCTGACCATGATTCCATGAGTGGGGTACACGTTGGAATTACCTTAGGGCTGATTGTTACAAGTGGAAAATCAAGATTTTTCCCATTGGAAGCCCCTAAAATTCCCAAGGGAGGGAAAAGACCTAGGGAAAAATGACTTTGGATATATGGCATATGTGAGGAGGCAGGACGTTGTCTAGTATGCTTGGGGGAAAAGGAAATCTATCTCTTGCTGTTATGAACACTACTAGATGAGTGTGTAGGCAAGGAGAGGACTGTTGAAAATGAAAAGTATTGGCTAAGGAGGTGTTCCAAGTTAGCCCTCATGGATTCATGGTCAAGCTATGGGGTGAATAGGAAAAGTGGGTTGGCTGCCCTGTTCTAAGGTTGGGAGGAACTTGGTTGTTCCCTTTTTTGTTCCACTACTTATCCAGATATGTTCATCTACTCCCCCTCTTGTTATTTTGGATTTTTGAAATGATTATACATGCCCTCTACTTCTAGATGTATACCCTATTATAAATATGTGAATAAATGGAAATTATAGAGTTACTGTATGATACTTGTTGTAGAAATAATTATGTTCTACTGAAGGTTTCATTTATAATCCGATGAAATGTTATCTGTTGTAGGAACCATCTATTTTGTTAAAGAACACATCTATTTAGTTACTGTAGGTGATCTTTTGTAGGAACATAACTATTATGTTAAGAAAAGGACTTATAAAGCGATTGTGTATTATCTATGGTAAGAATAGATATAAATAGTAAATAGGGTTCTAAAGCCACTGTGTATTAGTCATGGGAAGGACAAAATTGTCTTATATAAAGTAATAATTTAACCAAGAAGATACAAAATACAAATTCTGGAAAATCCCTACCTATCATAAGATTATACACTTATAAGATATTCAAGTTCTATATTAAAAATTCAACGTGTATAGATTAAAATCCCAAATCGGGACATAACTCCACTATGATAGGAATTCACGAAGTATATATAGTTATATGAATATATTTATGAAATATATGCATTTATATTCAACAATTGATACAATAGTCGATATAGAAATGGAAATACATAATTAGAAGAGTTTTGTACACACATTATATAATTAATATGTAAACTTTTTAACAATTATGTAGAATCAACTATACAAAATAAAGTGACGTAGTGCCCCCTGCCTCAGGAGGTTCTGCACAACCTCCTAGCATTAGTATTGTTCCGAATTGTTCCTCGAGATGAACTCAGCTCCCTTGGATCCCTATCGTAATCCAAAGAATCTGTAGAACTGAAATAGTTCGTTCGGGCTCTCACTAGAACCCATGAATTCGATCCAAAGGTCCTTCACCTCCACACAACCACCAACAATGACCGTGACCTTCTTCGAAATGAAAAAAATTGGGTTTTTCAATTTCGTGAATACTGGTGCCTCGAGTCCTTGTCCTCAGAACTTCCAAAAATCCAAACCTTGAACTGCCGAAATTTATGATCACAGTCCCACTCCAACAATACATCGCTTTTGGGACTTCAGGGTTTCCAATGCCGAAGTGCCCGACTTCTTGTCCTCATGATGGCTGAAAAAATGAATCCCAAAATGATGAAATTACAGTCTATGCGACCACATCCTCTGTGACCATAGCCATTCTCCAAATCCATGTCGCGTTTCATGATTTTGGGAGTTTCAACACCAAGAGCCCCGTCTCCTTATCTTTGGGATTCCCAAAATGCTGAACCCCGAAATATCAATCTCCAAAATGTCCAGATGTCGAAATGGGCTTAGCGTCTTTAGGTCCTCCCTTAGCCTCCAAATGTTTTCAGGGTTTTGCGATTTGGAGAATCGCGATGCAAACCTGCAACAATCCTTGCCCCTTCGAGCTCCTGGGATCCAAAATGCTGAAGTACGGAAGCCCGAAATGTCGGTCTTCCACTCCAAACGGAGATCAATGGCTCATAGCCTCTCTTGATCTGACATCTTGTGTCCTTTTGGGATTTTTTGGGTCAAGAGTCCCTAACTCTTACCCTTTACATTCTCTGTAGCCGAAATGTTGAAATCCTCCTTTCGAGAATTTCCTTGAAACCTCAACCGTTCTCCACGTGTCCTCTTGTTGCACAGTCACGATCCTTTTAGGACTTTGACGAGTCCTTTTATTTTCATATGTGAGTTAAAACTCCTGCTCCTCCTGTTAGATTCGATGGATATTGAACCATGTGCCTAGATCTGATGATCGATATCTCTTCCTCCTGAGTGCTCTCTCTTACTGCCTGGATGTAGATTCAATGGTCCAGATCTTTTCCTTAGTGCCTGAATCAATGACAGCTATAGCTCCATCCTGAGCTTGCGCTTCTTCCTTTCCCTTGGAATATTTTCCAAGTTTCAAAGGTCTCGGCCCATGATTCTCTACGAACCCTGTAACCTTGGGTCTCGCCTGTGTTCTAAGGACGTTGTCCCTCCTAAGATTTGTTGGCCGTGAAACCTCAAAGGGTTCCCTTGACTTCTGCAACAACTCTTGGCTATTGCTCTGTGCACAAAGCAAATTTTCCTCCTGAGCTTCTGAACTTGAAACAAAGTCTTCCTGCGCTCACTCCTTGTGCTTGATGAGCCTTTAGATGGCTATCTATTAACACTTCACTCAAGTGTTGGCCTAGTGCACTTATTTCACAGGTCTTTGTCCTCCTTGAGATTCAATTTCTCGGACCTCAATGGTCTCTCTCCCTTTCTCTCCTTGAAGGGATGTAAGTTCCCTCTGGCAACTTCTCTCTCAAGCACGCCTTGTTGAGCTTGCATGGTGTTCAATAACTGTGTGAGTGTCTCCCCTTGAAACTTCTCTTTTCCTTAGAACTCAAAATAGAGTTCCCTGGTGCACTTTATGCACTCGCTCAATGCCTTCCTAGAATATCTCTATATAACCTTCAATAGTTTTGTTTTCTTACTGAACTTGAAATAGAGTTCTCCTCTATGCACCCTCTGCATTTTCTCAATGCCCGCCTGACAGAGCTTTCACAAAATTCTCAGAAATTTTGTCTTCTCTATGAATTCCTCTGCATAGTTTCTCCTTCAAGGTGTTCAACAACCTTGAGGCTTCTCCCTGAGTCTAATACTTCCTTCGGTGCACCCTCCTGTCACGTCTCTGTTTGAATCCACATAATTCATAAGTGAACTCTATGCACTATCTTGCATAACCTACAGTGTTTTGTCATGCATCCTTGCATGAAACCAGAAAGAACCCATATCTAAAATCAAAGAACTCACGGATAGGAAAATCTATCTATCCCTACAAATGCACATTTACAACATACATCTACAGCATAAAAGAACTCATAAACACACAAAGACTAATGTGCAGGAAAAACTACTTTTGGTATTAATTTGAATGCCTGATTACAAGGTGTTCCGAGCATGGACTGTAACAGACTCTCATCTCTCTCTCCTCTCTTCTATTTACTCTATTCAACTCGACTAACTCAAAATAAGATGCTAAAGATATTTTACATGAGGGGGCTCTTTGAGCTCTTCCCTCCAAGTATCTACTCTATTCAATTACATTGAATGGACCATCTAATCTGAATCAGAGTTAGATCCCTTTCTACCTGTCAGTCATTAAGGCGCCACTAACTATAGCCTTCTCAAAGGCACAACTTTGGCTCTTCGGCCTTACAATCATTTAATACAATTAATTCAAATTCAAAATTTGAAAGTGAGAGGGCTATGCCTCTCCTCTCCATTGAATGCGCACTCTGATGCGTTTAATGGATGGTGCATTGCTATCTTGGAGCGATGCTCCTGCATCATAAAGTATGAAAACAATGGTCGTATATATATAAAGAAAGATTTATGGATATATTTGCAGAGTCACATCTATAACCATCTACACCAATAGAATCATACCTTTTAAATATCTATTTCTTACATTTAACCAACACTGACTATGGCAGGGAAAACAAATAGTTTCAGATAGTCACGATATCTTCAGGAAACCTTGAGTACAGATCGGAAGGGAAACGAATGGTTCAGACTAACTTTTTACATTTACGGAATAAAACGTTACAAAAGTAAACAAAGGAATTAATACATATAGAACCTTTTTATTCGTTATGCCTAGGATCTACTTTGATAAAGGTTGAAAGTAAAGCCACAAGAATGAAAAAAAATATGTATTATTCACAATATTATTTATTCCAGAATGTTGAAGAATTATTCTATTATGCCAAGAAAATCTATTCATATTTCCATTCCAATACTATTTCGAATAATGACATAGTAAATTTCGATATAATCATTTGGACAAACATAAAATTTTAAGTTTTGACTCTCTTACTCGGTTCTGAAGGAAAGTAATAGAGGTAAAGAATGATTTATCTTTAAACAACAAATATTCACCCACAAAGATGACTCTTTAATTTAAATATTTTCAACCATTAGCCACCTAGGAACCTCCTTGAAAGGG
>JZKD02S0945678.1:66595-79468 GCA_000966675.3 Picea glauca | reverse complement strand
GTAAACCATGATTTAAGTAAATGAGACTATGTTTTTCTACATCTCAACAATTAACAATTAATGGGAAATGAATATAATTTCCAGAAAACAATCATTCAGAAACTAAATTGATGACTTAGAATGGTTGATGTTATTGTTAATGATTATTAACACAATCCTAGAAATGTAGAAAGATTCAAAGTGTAGTACCTTTGTAATAATTAATGGGAAATGAATATAATTTTTAGCAAACATTCATTCAGGAACTAAATTGATGCCATAGAATGGTTGATTTTATTGGTAATGATTATGAACACAATACTAGGAATGTAGAAAGATTCAAAGTGTAATACCTTTGTAATGAGATAAATTCTTCCTAATTTTTCACTACAAACCATGAGAATATAATGATATTCCCATATCCATGTCTAGAGGAAATTTAGAAAACACCTTGATCAATTGAATGTATAATACCTTAGTATGGATGAAAATTCTACCTTCCTTCCCTAGTATAGACAGTTGTAATCCAATATACATAGAACATGTTTGAATATATCATAAACCTTAGGAATATCCTTTGTCATACTTCCCACATATGCTATCACTCATATTAGCAAACGTGTAAAATGCCATCCAATTCCAGTTGCTTCTCGTCCTCAACTCTAGCCTGCCGCGCACCTACAAAATGCCATCCAATAGCATATGTTTGATTATATAATAACCCTTAAGAATATCCGTTGTCATACTTCTCACATATTTTATAACTCATATTAGCACATGTGTTGAATAGCATCCAATTCGAGTTGCTTCTCATCCTCAACTCTAACCTGTTGCTCACCTACAAAATGCCATACGATTCTGATTGCTTCTTGGCCAAAACTCTAACCTGCAAGAGTCAAACATGCAAAATAGGCACGAAGAGAGATATATGCCTAGTTAATTGAAACCCTAATTGAAACAACAACATCATGCCTCAGCACTAAACGGGATCCAAGCATGCCTCACATCCACATGACTAAAAACACCCATCCACCAAATGTAAAAATATATATATTTAAATGTTATTTATATTAAAAACTTTTGGAGAGTTGTTAAAAAATGAGGGCACCTAGTAAGAAGAAGAAAGTAAAAAACTTGAATTTAATGGAGTAAAACATATGTGAATAGTTATTATTATGTTGATCACCTTAATCACCATTTTTAATGATAAACAAACATATTTTTTCATGCAAATAAGTTAATTTGAATTTTGTGATTGGGATAAGTGTTGCAAAGGTGCTTATTTATCCCTAGTCTCTTTGATATTCTCCTACTATTTTTTATATATTTTAAATCATTTAAAAATAAAAAAATTTAAAATGGTCATGTACACAACTTTTTTTTATCGTAAGTGACACAGGGACTTGTCAATGTTTCGATGCTTACTATAGTTGATTCATGTCTCATGAAAATCCTCATGCACAATGACATAATCACTAGGATCATCTTCCCATAGACATTGCATGGTGAAAACTTGTGTTTCTTGGTGGCATAACTTGCATTGTCATTGATCTTATGAAAATAGTGGTATGGCATGTTGAACGCTTGTTCTTCACATAACTGACCTTGTTATTTGTCTTGTGAAAATCAATCACAAGAGATAGATAGAATCCTATGAATTTAATTTTTTACTAGTAAAAGTCTAATTTAATGGAGTGAAATGCTCTAACAATAATCAAATATTAAAATAAGTACATATATTTCATAAACCTTCTTTAAATATAGTCTAAATTTCTTTTTTGTAAACCATGATTTAAATAAATGAGACTAGGATTTTCTACGTCTCAACAATTAACAATTAATGGGAAATGAATATAATTTCTAGAAAACAATCATTTAGAAACTAAGTTGATGCCATAGAATGGTTGATGTTATTGTTAATGATTATTAACACAATCCTAGGAATGTAGAAAGATTCAATGTGTAGTACCTTTGTAATGATTAATGGGAAATGAATATAATTTCTAGAAAACATCCATTCATAAACTAAATTGATGCCATATAAGGGTTGATTTTATTGGTAATGTTTATGAACACAATCCTAGCAATGTAGAAATATTCAAAGTGTAATACCTTTGTAATGAGATAAATTCTTCCTAATTTTTCACTACAGACCACGAGAATATAATGATATTCCCATATCCATGTCTAGAGAAAATTTAGAAAACACCTTGATCAATTGAATGTATAATACCTTAGTATGGATGCAAATTCTACCTTCCTTCCCTATTATAGACACTTGTAATCCAATATACATAGCATATGTTTGATTAGATCATAACCCTTAAGAATATCCCTTGTCATACTTACCACATATGTTATCACTCATATTAGCACATGTGTAGAATGTCATCCAATTCCAGTTCCTTCTCATCCTCAACTCTAACCTGTTGCAAACCTACAAAATGCCATCTCATTCTGATTTCTTCTTGGCCTCAACTCTAAACTGCAACATTAAAACATGCAAATTTGGCACGAAGAGAGATATATGCCTAGTTAATTGAAACCCTAATTGAAACAACAACACCATGCCTCAGCACTAACCGAGATCCAAGCATGCCTCACATCCACATGACCAAAAACACCCATCCACCAAATGTAAAAATATATATATTTAAATGATATTTATATTAAAAACTTTTGGAGATTTGTTAAAAAATGAGGGCGCCTAGTAAGAAGAAGAAAGTAAAAAACTTGAATTTAATGGAGTAAAACAAGTGTGAATAGTTATTATTATGCTCATCACCTTAATCACCATTTTTAATGATAAACAAACATATTTTTTCATGCAAAGAAGTTAATCTGAATTTTGTGATTGGGATAAGGGTTGCAATGGTGCTTATTTAGCCCCAGTCTCTTTGATATTCTCCTACTATTTTTTAGATATTGTAAATCATTTAAAAATACAAAAATTTAAAATGGTCATGTACACAACTTTTTTTATCGTAAGCGACATAGGGACTTGTCGATGTTTCGATGCTTACTCTAGTTGATTCATGTCTCATGAAAATCATCATGCACAATGATATAATCACTAGGATCATCTTCCCATATACATGGCATGGTGAAAACTTGTGTTTCTTGGTGGCATAACTTGTGTAACAACCAAATAATTATAAATATCATTAAATTTCATAAACAATTTGTTTTATAAACTGAGACAATAACTTCATAGCATAATAGTGATTTTTATAACAACAACTTCAGTAACTTAGATTATTAGTTAATACTGATTTCATGGCAGAATGAAATAAAT
The DNA here is from genome assembly GCA_000966675.3 of Picea glauca. Taxonomy (NCBI): domain Eukaryota; kingdom Viridiplantae; phylum Streptophyta; class Pinopsida; order Pinales; family Pinaceae; genus Picea; species Picea glauca. Next base: position 76,194 of record JZKD02S0945678.1, on the reverse strand, counting down.
ACATAACTTAACAAAGTACCTGGTTCTAATGCTAATTTATGTTGCCTCTTTGCCTTGTTGTTGCCTTCCTGCTACCTGATACATAGATCAGTCGTACCACAAACAAGAAAATAACTGCCTAAACCTACTTTCCTCCCTGCCAACTAGGAAAACTACCTAGCTCCAGGATATCTATGGATATACTGGCCCTCATGACCAAAACCTCCAGCAGCTCGGTGCCTCAACTGATCAAATGTCACCACCAGAAACTCTCTTCTCACATCAAATCCAACCCTCCCAATCCATCCTTCATCCCCCTCCCCACGTAAACCTTCATCCTTCCCTTATTCCTCCTTCATCGACTCATGCAGTTACTTCTTCAACCACCTCCATGCATGTCCCTCCTCTTTCCTTTAATGTTTTATCTTCTCGGGATTCATAGGCTCCCTCTCTGCATACGCAACCATTTTATAACATTTTTCATTGATCTTTTAAATTTACTTCTCAGGTCATTAAATGTGATCTGTAGTTAGAGTATTACTTAATTAACCACAATTATTTTCTTTAATTAATTTTAGTTTATAATATTTAATCATTTATTCAACTAGGGTCGTTACATACACCCACCCTTCAAGAAACTTCGTCCCAAAGTTTAAGGTATCTCATGGTACAAGGAAAAGAGCATGGTTCACACATTCACAACAAGTAACTGACATTATCAGCAAGTAAGTCAAGAAAGCTCATACATACTAGTGTATATGTACAAGAAATGCATGTGTATCTAGTACATGCAAGTATTGTGCATGTACTAATAATCAAACTGTCATCCTTTAGTAATTTATGCATGCATTCAATCCAGTCAACAAGACTAGTCTTTTATAAAAGACAACAATCAATCAATTGTTTGAGAAATTCTTCAATCAAAATTATATGGTTCAATAATTTATTTTAAACAGTTGTGGTTTAGTTATGTCATAATGAATATCCATGTATACGCATTTTTATTTTTTTTATTTTTTTTAGGAAGGGAAGACATCAATTCCACCACAAGACAAATCTCCATATTGTCACAACTATTACTACTCATCCTTCCTCCCTAACCTAATTCCAGCTCCATTCCTATCCTTCCTTTGTTATACTATCTTGGAGCGTCAACTGTATTTACCTAAATCCAAATAGAACCTGTAAGTGGAAGTGCCGCTATCTCGACCAAGCTTCCCTAGCAGGCAACTGACAGTCATCATTACACATCTTGGGGAGCGTGAACTAGCACCGTTCTCCCATGACTTCGGGTTTCGGAGGATACACGGTGGGAAATGCCTCCACCCCTCCTAATCATGTCTAGGGTCCACACCCTACAATGGAGGATACACGGTGGGAAATGCATCCACCCCTCCTAACAAAAATAGGGTCAACACCCTATAATGCAACACACAGGGGCACCGTGTTGCTGGAGGTTTTGTCATCGTTTATTCAGTTTTGGGTAGTGTTAATACCAAAATCATGCACTAGTCCACATATCATAGAAATGCATCCAAATCAATATAAATTTCACATACATTATTCATAGCACAATGTTTCTCAGTTAGTGGTCCTGATATCCACTTTCATCATCATTATCTCTTGGCTATTTCATAGCCCATAACCTGCAGATTAGTCTGCAACACAAACTCATAACTTTCTATGCATTATCATCATATAATTGCATAATATCATCATTTCAATTTGGTATCCCTTCCAATTGGAATTAGATTTCATAATATCCCATAATTCAAATCCGTCATTCATTCACAAGATTGTCATTTACAAAAATAGATTTCATCGTATCCAACATCATTCGAATAGTATTTAAACATTCAACAATTTCACTTTCTCACTATATGTCGCATCATATGCATCATCATCAATAACATTTAAACATTCGTAAAATTTACATTCACATAATAGATCACATTACATGCATCATCATTAGTAACACTTAAACATTCATTACAGTTCATAAGTTTAAAGCTTAAGTATATCACTTAATAGTTTCATGGTGACTAGGAAATAAAGTGTATAGGCCTCAGGTCACCTTGGTTGTCTAAATCAAAAGGTAGTGTTACATACAGCCCTCCTTCGAGAAACATATTCTCGAGGTGGTCAAAATAGCGAGGGATAATCTCGCTGTAGTGTCTCGGCATCCTCCCAAGTAGCAGATCCTAGACTATACTTGTCCCACTGGACCTTAACTTGGTCTACCCGACGGTTTCTAAGCTGTCAGACTCTACGGTCCAGTATGCGTAATGGTTCTACTATGAGGGTTCCCACGTCCGATACCTCCAATTCTTTCCAATTTAGTTTATGTGATTCATCAGCAACATAATGATGTAAAAGAGATACATGAAATACATTATGAGTTTTATGCAAGTGAGGTGGTAGTGCGAGACGATAGGCAACGGGTCCAATTTTCTCTTGGACCCTAAATGGCCCTATAAACCAAGGTGACAACTTTGTCCCCTTCCCAAACCATATGGTACTCTTATTAGGCCTAATATGAATGAAAACCTAGTCCCCCACTTCATAACTTTGGTTAGTCCTGTGTGCATCCGCATAACTTTTCTGTATATCCTGTGCCTCCTTTAGCCTTTGTCTGATCTGAATCACTTGTTCCTCCATTTCCTGAATCAATTATGGCCCAACTATTACTCGGTCTTCTAGTCTATCCCAACTCAATGGTGTTCTGCATGGCCTTCCATACAAAGATTCGTATGGTGGCATTCCAATGGAACTATGATAACTGTTATTGTAGGCAAACTCTACCAAAGGTAGGTACTTATCCCACTAGGTTTGATTATCCATTACATACATCCTAAGCATGTCTTCCATAACTTAGTTTACTCTCTCAGTTTTCCCATGTGTTTCAGGATGATAAGTTGTGATTAAGTTCAACTGAGTCCCCAACGCTGACTGTAAACTTGTCCAGAATCTAGAAGTGAACCTAGAGTTCCTATCTGAAATAATCTTCTTAGGTATCCCGTGCAAATGGATAACCTCACTTATGAACACTCGTGCCACATCAGTGACATCGTAAGTGTCTCTAACCGGAATGAAATGAGCACTCTTGGTTAACTTATCTACTATCACAATAATGGCATTATGTCTTTGATATGTGAGCGACAACCCTACAACAAAATCCATAGGCATAACTTCCCACTTGGACATAGGGACATCATGTGATTGTAGGAGGCCTACCGGGTGATAGTGATCGGCCTTCACTTGTTGACACTCTAGGCATCTGGCGATGAAATGGACTACATCACGCTTCATGCCTACCCAAAAGAAGAGTTTCTTCATCTCTACATACATCTTCTTCACACCTGGATGTGCACAATAAAGTGCTCTATGGGCTTCCTTCAGTATGATGCTTTGAATATCCCCATTCTCTGGGATGTACATCCTTCCTCGGTATCTCAACAATTTATCTGTTTCTATATTATATCCTTCATACTTTGAGTCTATCTACCTCCTGCTCTGCAGGTCTGAAGTAACCTTTAAATACCAACTGTCTCCCAGTAGTTGTGTCAACACCTGTTCCCTCAGATTGACCTTTAAGGGTACCAAGGAGAAGATACGTGGTCTCCTACTCAAGGCATATGCGACCACATTTTCCTTTCCCTTTATGTATGAAATACCAAATTCATACTCACTCATAAACTCACTCCATTGCCTTTGCCTGGCATTCATATCTCTTTGAGTGAAGAGATGTTTTAAACTTTGATGGTCCGTCTTGAGCTCAAAGTTTCTCCCCACAAGATAGTGCCTCCAAAGTTTTAGAGTTTGCATTACAGATGCCAACTCTAAATCATGAGTCACGTATAACTCTTCGTGATTCTTCAACTTCCTTGATGCATAAGCTATTACTCCTCCATCCTGCATTAGTACGACCCCCAACCCCTGTTTCGAGGCATCCGTGTAGACCATAAAGTCCTTTTCCATATCTGGCAGTCGTAGAATTGGCGCACTAGTTAGTAATCTTTTAAACTCAATGAATGCGCTATCATATTCTTCTATCCACTCATACCTGACCCCCTTGCATTGCAAAGTGGTGATGTGTTTCTCTATTTTTGAGAATTCTTCCACAAATCTCTAGTAATAACCCGCTAGCCCCATGAAGCTTCTCACTTCATGTGCATTTTTCGGCACTGGCCATTCCAGAATGGCATTTACCTTTTCTGGGTCCACCGAGATTCATTCGCCTGAAATGATATGACCTAAATAGTGGATCTCTTTCTGCAATAAGGAGCACTTCGACAACTTCCCATACAACTTGTTCTCCCTAAGGCAAGACAACACTATTCGCAAGTGTTCCTCGTGTTCTCATTCATTCCTGGAATAGATGAGAATGTCATCCAGAAAAACTTGTACAAATCGATCTAGGTACTTCCGGAATACGTCGTTCATGAGGCTCATGAACATTGTTGGCACATTAGTCAATCCAAAAGGTACCACAACAAACTTGTAATGTCAAAACTGCATTCGAAAGGCAGTTTTTGTGATATCACCTTCCTTAATCCTTAATTGATGATACCCAGATCGCAAATCGATCTTTGAGAATACTGCTGCTCCCTTCATCTGATCGAAGAGGTCATCTATTCGCGACATTGGGTACCTATTTTTCACTGTAGCACGGTTCAAGTCCCTGTAGTCTATACACAGTCGTAAGGATCCATCCTTATTCTTTAGAAAAATTATCGGTGCGCCCCAAGGTGAGACACTGGGCCTTACTAACCCTAAGTCTAGTAACTCCTTCAACTGCATTTTCAATTCACAAAGTTCTGGCGCCATCATCCGATACGGAGTCTTGGATATTGGTTCTCCACTAGGTTTTAGCTCAATAGTAAAATCAATCTCCCTCTCCAGAGGTAACCGTGGTAACTCGTTCGGAAAAATATCCTGAAATTCTGACAGAACTGGGTACTAGTCCAATGAGGGTCCCTTCCTTTCTTTCACCACCTCCATGACATAAAGTCAACACCCTTGTCTCAAGCATCGCTTAGCCTTCGTATTTGATATAAAGCATAATGACACTTTTCTTTGTACACCTTGGATCTCTATTGGTCTTCCTTCATCATCAATACAAAGCACCCTCTTTGCGAAACAATCTACCAAAACTCGATGAACTGCTAACCAATCCATTCCAATGATTAGGTCATACGCCCCAAGAGAAGTGATGTATGCCTTCAACCTGGTAGTGCACCCTCCTAGGTATACTATACAATTATCAACACTAGGTCCTACAACTTGTTTTTCCCCCGAAGCCATCTCGACTTGTTTAAAGTCATCGTGGTCATAGGCTGCCAGCCCACTCTTTTCTAATGCAGATGGTGAAATAAAACTATCTGTCACACCAGAATCAAACAAAATCTTAACATTAATATGATTTAGCATACCTGATGACTCCACTACGGTGGATTGATGTTCGGCCTGGTAGTTATTAACCGCTGCATAAATATGGTGGTTGCTGCTTGACCTCCCCATTGGTGCCTTTCCTTCTCTATGCACAAATCCTGATTGTAACTCTGAATAGTCCCATTCATAATGGGGTCCTTCGCATCTCCAACAGGAAATATGAGATTGAACCAGTGCATTTTTAGGTGATTGATTCCTAAATAAGTTCTTTCCCCTGGAACCCATGCCCCTACTAGCTGCTCCCCGAGATGATCGTGGACCTGTCTACACCGTTGGCGATGAACAAGATGTTGCACTAGCTACCATTGAAATCCCTGTAGCTACTGTCCTTGGCACGACTCTGTTACTGTAAGGTGGTGGCCTTGAACTCCCTCCCCTAGGAAATGTCCTCAGGGTCTTTCCCATGAATCTCGGGCGATGCGGAAATGTTGATCTTGTACCCCCTGTCAAGTTCATGTGTTCTTCTGTGTACCACACATTTTCTACCGCCTTTGCTACTGAATCTTCGGGTTCAATCCATAAACGAAGCGCTCTGTCTGTCGTTGGTCATTGTCCATATACGAAACATACCTGACCAGTTTCATAAACCTGATCTCGTATTCTTCTACAGTTTTGTTTCCTTGTACTAAGGAATGAAATTCCCCTACTTGTTGTTCCTCGTAGTATGCTGGTAGATATTTCCTTCGGAACCTCTCCTTGAAAAGTTCCCAAGATACTATGTCTAGGGTAAGGTGTAGTTGTCTTTCCAAGTTGCCCCACCAGTTCAAGGCACTGTCTCTTAACTGGAAAATTGCAATCTTGGCCTTTGAATTGGACGCATAGTCCCTTAAGGCAAAACACCTCGTCATGCCTTCCAACCATGCTTTCGTGCGTTCACTGGCGCGACCTCCGACAAACACTGGAAGTTTGATCTTCTGCAACTCTCGCGTGATGTCTTCAGGTGGAAATTATCCCCTTCAGTTCCTTGATGCTTCTGGATTACCTGTTCAAGATGGTGAGAGTTCCACTTCAGTCCCTGCTAGTTAGCGCCCCTTTAAAGTTTCATTAATGGCTTCCAACGAGCGCAGTATGAGAGCCAGTTTGGGTGATGGTGGTGGTGGTGGTGGTGGTGTTGGTGGTGTTGATGGTGTTGATGGTGGCGTCGGTGGTGCCCGTGATGACGCTCCCCTGCCTCGACCCCCTCGAGTCCTGACCATCTCGTATGACTTAACCTGCATCACCCCAACATTGTCTGGGTGAGTTCAAGGACGTTTCAAATTAGTGTTACTTAAACTTAGAAACAGGGTTAGGCATAAGTTTTCTATACTTGTCTGTAAACAAACATTACTCCATCAGGGGAATTGGCTAGGTTTGGGTTAGGATTAAGCGTCTAAGCTTGGTTAACTTCGAATTTTAAGGTAGATTAACCTTACACTCCAATAAATAATTAATTTGAAATTATTATTACACTAATTTAACCCAAATTAACTTTACTTTAATTTATACTAACTTGACCTTATTTATATATAAATTATTTACACTAAATTATTCAATTTATTTTATATTATTTTTAACAATTTAAATATATATATAAAAAAATAATTTAAGCATATAAACAGAATTCGAGCACGCATGGGTTCCACGTGCTCATCTGGCTTCCTCAAGATCCCTCATATCAATCCCCCAAATTCTACACCTGTCAACTCTTTGAATCCCTACGCGTCCTTCTCACTCACTGAGACCCTCCTTGCGTCATTCTTTCTCTTCCACAAATCTTCCTTTGCTCTGTTCAGAGGCTTCCTAGATTTCCCCTTCCATGGCTCACATCCTCACCATTGTTCTGAGCACTTCGCTTGAGTTGGTTATTGTTGTATATGCTCTAGTTCATTTTGGTGAAATAGAGCATATTGATGTGGCCACTGACAAGATCCAGGACCTGGAGTCCAGTCTCCTTGAAATGTTGGGAATCAACCCCCTGTATGTACACATTGCAAAGCTTTCCCTCATCTATGGTAAGAGGTACGATTCAGTCCGCCGGTTGTGTACAGTTTTAGTACCTTCATGAAGAACGCGGGGTTATTCAATTCAAGAATTTACATAAACCTTCCTTACGCTATGGTAATGAATGGTGATTTCTTCTTTTCAAACCAAATGATTTGCTTGTAATTCCAGCCCTGTACGGATTTTGGTATTTTGCTTTCAATTTATTTCATTTATATTTATAAATTTATTCATCTGTTCATATGCATGTAGTTATCTGCATATACATTGCCTTCCATTTTGCTCACAGCCCTTTTCTCCTAACTGTGAAATTCCCCACTTGAATTTTGGGTTTCGGGGTTTCCTTATGCCCGATGCCGAGAGTCTCCCACCCTCACGGACTCCCGATCTTCGATATGCCGATGCGCTACCTTCTAGCTTTAGCCCTCCCTTGGGTATGCTTTGGTCCATGTGACCCTGTCCTATGTGACCGTAGTCCTATTCCCTGTAGAGATTCGGGGTCTTGAGACTTTCGCTGTCACAAACCTCTATCCTCACCGACTCCTGATTATTGATATGCCGATGTGGTACTTGTGCATTAGCCCTTCGGGCTAAATTCCTGTTCCATATGACCATTATACCCCAAGGCCACAACCTTGTCCTTTATCAGGGTTTTGGATATCGCAATATCGAATTGCATGAACCCCATGTCTACGGAATTCTCGATATCCCGATACCCGATGCACCTCTTCCTTGTGAATTCGCCCCTTTTCATCTAGGCCGAGGTCCATGTGACCTGTTCCTATGTGACTGTTGCCTTACGGCTCCCCATCAGGGTTTCGGTCCTCCTCGAGAAAGAATTTCTTCACTTCAAATTTTGCGAAGCCTTTTAGTGTTTACCTTTAACCAACGAATGGTTAAAATTTTACAAAAATATAAAATTTCTAGAGCCCCTTTAAAATTTTATTTAAAGTGGGTTATAACTTTTACTTTTGCGAGTTAATTGTTAATGAAATCAGGATTCGGGGTTTTCCATAATAATGAATCAGTGTACATTAAATCACGAAACCCCGATCTCCAATTTTGCGATGTTTTTATGTCTTGATTAAAATTTCAATTAATTAATCCCCCCCCTCTTTTTTTTTAACAAAGGTTTAAGTTTTAAGTTAATTACGTCGGGCTTTCAGGGTTCGCGAGTTCTCCTGACTTGATTTTCTCGTCACTGAGAATCCCGAAATGCCGATCTCCGATGCACATGTGAGCTCTCTCCTCTATGTCACCACTTCCTCGTCGCTCTATCAGGTATCACGAAATCATGACTTCTAATGAAACAATTCATTTATATGAAGAAAACCAAAATGTCGAACCCTGACTCTTTTAGATCCTCAGACACGCGTCCCTCAAATCGGATGGCTCCGACTGTGTCGCGAAATTGTGGATCGCGATTCCATTGTGAAAGAGTTTCACGACTTCGGAAACCCTAATATTCCGAACTCTGACTCTCCGAGATATCTTGCCACGCGTCCTCACCGATGGACGGTTCAAAACTCTCATCGAGATTGTAACATCCCGCTCTGGCACATTGAGAGAATTTATTATTTAAGGACACTTTCTCGCAAGTGATCTGGACTTTTCTGATATTAATACATTTATTCTTGATTATGATGCGTTATGATAGACGACATGATGTTTTACTACTTGATGTAGACAGGTTCTATTGAATCAGTTTTGCTGAGTGTGTAGGGCTTTGGACCTTGAGGATGCAGAGGCATCGGTGGAACCCCTTGGACTTCGGATTGAGTCAGGGAGTGTGCTAATTAGGATGATTTATTTACCGTGATATTTTTTGATTGATGATATGTTGTTGACATGTTCTAACATCATGGTTGATGATGCAGGCTGACGATAGGTTGTCGACCAGACTCACATATGGAGTAAAGGGGCCACACATGATTTCCAGAGAGGTTGAGGGAGAGGTGTGGACAGTAGCCCTACCACAGCCTACTAGCACTCCCCCCATGGCTCGAACTGTAGTTTAACAATTACCTAGTTCGAGAGGATCCATGATGCCGTGAGGGAAGACTGCGAAAGTCGGTCATGATGATTCTAAGGGGCACGCAATAAGGCGGGGGCCTTATTCCTTAGAGCCCTTAGTCTCCCACAAGTTCACCTGGCGGAGTGTTGACTCCAGGGGTTATAGATGTCTACCA
>JZKD02S0945678.1:10303-54229 GCA_000966675.3 Picea glauca | reverse complement strand
CTTCCTAAGGTCAAATATCTAGATGAAAAATGGAAAGAAAATATGAGTATGAAGTTGTTTAAAGGTTTCCAAAGAATTGGGTGAAGTCGAGACACAAGAAGAACCACTTTGCAATTATTCATGTTAGTTCAGATCAACAAGTTAATATTGATGTCCCTAATTTATAAAAATAGATAAAAATATATATCAACAAGAAAGAAGTATCATAGCTTCTTAAAATATTGACTAAATTCATGTGATATATGCTTGAAACAAGTAGATAATGACTAAACATCACAATTTATAGCATGAAACTTTAGCAATTAGTTGTGGCTACCATAAATATTGTATGAAAAAATATTTTTGGCATCCTTATGGATTAAAAGGTTTTTTATTACAACAGTAAAATCACCACCAAAATCCTCAAAAAAGACACACAAAAATTTCTTAAACCTAGTAGAATAAGTTAGCAAACTTTTAGTAAGTTTTGGCTTTGAAAGCACAATTTAAGAGTGAATTTATATTAGAGTTTTTGTAGTGAAGTTAACAACCTTATGTCTATATCAAGCCAATCCCAGTATTAGAAATTTTATCCAACAAAAATCACACATAATTAGCTCAAAAGGAGCACCTAGGTTAGTAGTGGGTTATGGCATATTTTTAGGCCTAGTCTAGCATTAGTTTAGGAGAAAATGGGGTTAGTAGGATAGGGTTAGTGCATCCCTAATGGATGTATTTTATTTTTACTATAAAAATAACAAATTGTAGTTGAAAGGGGAGACCCTAAGGGAGGAATAATTCCCAAGGCATCGAGATCACTATCCGAAAGAGAGAACTTTAAAACTTGAAAATTTCATATTTACCAAGGCAACAATTTATTTCTCCAATGCAATAAGTAAATGAATGGTGCCTTAGAAATATGGGTGAATGGATTCAAGAAAATAAATATCTAGAGCTACTACCTCCTTGGGGGTTTAAATCCTCTTACTCCCCAAGACAGGTATCTCTAGCTAGGGTTTAGGCTAAGAGGGTGTATTCCCCTCTACTTCTCTTAGAAAACCCTTCTTAAATCAATATCCTTCAAGAATATAGTGATAGAGACTAAGGTGGGGCTTTATTCCCTTATACTTCCCAGCTATCACTAGAAAATAACCTGGACTTTCAAAATGTATGATAACAACAATTTAAAAACCTTACCAATTCAAGGAAAAAGATAAAGAAAACCACCATAAAAGACAGATATAACCCTTCCAAGGCTAGCGCATCAATTCCATAAAAAAATAATCCTATACATAGCCATAAAAAAGAGCATAAGAGAGAGAACTAGCCAAAGAGAGTGAAAATTTCAATCCAAGAGCCTCCCACAATGGATAGTTATGTTAAAATGAGATCTTATGATCTCTTATTTATACTAAATGTCACTAAGATAGTTTTTCTAGATAATTAAGGTTAAACCACAAGAATATAGGTCAACAACCGTAATATTTCCCATTTTACAAATTAATATTAAACAATTCACTTTAATTTCACTTTTGCAAAAACAAAAACCCTATTTCATATGGACACCACCTCTTTAGGGTACATTTTGGCACTAGGAGGAGGTCATTGGTGATTGAGGAAANAAAATTAGGCTAATGCAGGCTATGGTAAGATAGGTTAATGTAACATCACCTCATTACCAACATTTTGTTTTTTAAAGATAATTTGTTAATTAGCATATATAGTCAAAGCTAATAATTAGACTTATAGTTTCCATGATAAAACTTGTTTTACTTACTTTCATGAACCTTTTTTTGACATTGTGTCTAATGGTCATGGAGTTACCATACCAGGTTAAAATATTGTTGACTTCCATTACCACTATTCAACTCTACTAACACATTAATGTACAACATTCTATGTACTATATCTTTCATTATTAATCTTCTCTTAAGTGTTTCTATATATATAGAATAGACATATCTTATTTTTAATAACTAGAAAACCTTTTAATATTGATAAAGTTTTTCACTCCTAATATTGATAACCATACCTATGGTCCAAAGTTTTTTGTTATACACCTTGTCACCTTGTCCAATTTGTTCTTGAGATAAATAATTCAAAACACTTTACACTACAATAAATGAGAACCTAGTTACACATTGTATCAATTTATGAAAGTGGATACAATGTAATCCTACTTAGTAAAGAAGCATAGGTTAACTCACAGTTAAAAAAAAGTATTCCACTATGATGGTAATAGAGCTTCCACTAAAGAGGACCGATAGTCCCTTCACCTAACTCATACCTTATCTCTTGATTATGGCTCATTTGTCGAGCCTAGGATTAATTCATTACCTCGGTGCTCAACAAAAGAACCATAAGCTTTTGGCTCAAAGACATAGAGACTTTAGGCTCAAGCATTTACCCATCTACTTATTCCGTCAACATTTTCCATGAGCAGTGCTAAGTCATATCTTTCTATTCTTAAATACGATAGGATTTTTTGATTAAAAAAATTCTTTTTAACAATGTAACTATAAATTATTTCTCATTGTGTTAATGTGTAGATCGACTCTTATCTATGCACTTAAACTAGCACCAACTCTTGCTGGCTCTTTTTCCTTCATTCCTCAATGTAAATTGATATTCATACTAAGTTTGTAGACTCTCTTACTCAGGGAAACACTATACTTGTTTTGCATTCATTTATATTTCACGATCTTTGATCCTATGATCAACTTCATGTAACCTTCATATTCTAATATTGTTTAATTTGTTCAAAGACTAAAAATCCCACAATGTTATTTAGCTAACCCATTTGTTTATTTTCCGTCCACAACGCATTCAGTAATAGGTTTAATAATTTACCCTTACCCGTTTCCTTAATAATATTTAGGATTAAGGTAGGGTTAACCCATTTGTTTATTTTTCATGCGCAATGCATTCAGTAATAGGTTTAATAAGTTACCCTTACCCGTGTCCTTAATAATATTTAGGATTAAGGTAGGGTTTTTTTTTTTTTATGGATTTCACAATTTGTCTAATGTTGACAACCAAACCAAATATTTTTTTTCCAGGTTACTTACAGGGGGATAAATAAATTCTTTCCCTCATTTCTTTTTACTTGGGTTAATAAATTTTGATGGCATCCTCCTCGGGAAATTCCTTGCATATGGATGAGGATGGCCAAGAAGTAAACGTTCAACTCATTTAAGGATTAAGGTAATGAATGAAAAAATTATGATTTTAAATTTTGGGTTGATTACTATGCATAACATACATTCTTGTTTTACCTGGTAACAAGACGTGGTGAATATTTAATGCAAAGTTATGAAAAACCCTCAAAGACTTGAGACAATAGGTTGGTCCAACTCGAACTTGTTATCATGCACTCGATACTCGGTTTCACACTTCTGAGGTCAAAGACTTGAGACAATAAGTTGGTCCAACTCGAACTTGTTATCATGGACATCATACTTGGTCTCATACTTCTGAGGTCAAGTAATATCCTTGACATTTCTCAAAAAGTAAACATGTCTTCATTACCCATACAAGTGTTTCGAGTTTATATAGTCTCTAGTGGAGTATACCCTAAACTGGTAGCCATGAAATAGCTACAATGATAACCTATTAGCAACAATTTTTATTTATTTTTTGGTTGTATGCTTCCATACTACATTTCATTTTGAGAATAGGAACAACTTGTTAATTCCTCTAGTCATTGTTTACTTTTATCATGAGTGCACTTCTAGTTATTAATTCTAGGGTTTCTTTAAAAGTAAAAATCTTAACATATTCTTTGCAAAATATCTCTCGTATACATTTCTATATATATAAATTATTAAATTCTTTGACTTGTGATTAGTTTATCCATACTTACAACAAACAAAATAATGTCCATTATATTTGTATTATATTTCTATATATTAATTTTAGAGATTCATGGAATGTACCAACCAGTTTTAATAAAAGTATTGTACTTCCAATATTGATTTTTAATAGTTTGTACATTTAGAGGTATTTCAAAGAAAAAAAATTAACTTTTATTAAAAGAAATAAAAAATACATTGTGTATAAAGCATAGAGATCCCAAACATTTAGGTCTAAGATAGATTTCATCCTTAATAGGGAGAAATGCATAGCACAAATGCCCCTGAATAAGTGGCCTCAAAATCGACACATAAAATAACTAGAGAGGCATGTAAACCCCTCAAAATACAGGTCCAAAGGGATAACAAGAGAAACTGCAACCATTAAGGGGAATCCAAAATATGGATGCCCTATACGGACCTAAAAGTGCTAACCCCACCAGCCAAAATCAACACCGCACGCTTGTAGAAATAGGACCTCAAAGCTCTGGAGCAAGCCCCACCAAGAAGAAACATCAAACCCAAGCATCAACTCCACAGCACAGACTAGAGACCCTGATAATGCATCAAACCTCAAACATACTAGTAGGGATGGACTGTTGATGACCACACCCTCAAAAAACAGAGAAATAATCTTTGCACACACTAAAGGTTGAAAGAAAGAATAGTCCACAAAAGAGCCCAGAGATGAGGTGAACCAGATCTAGGTGGCAAGAAACCCTCTCAAGAATGAGGAGACAAAAATAATGAAACCATAGAAGTTCCACCTCATGCACGATGGAACATAATAAGAACCGAGGAATCTTGGAAAACTAAGGATGCAAGCACAAATAGGCACCGCCTCCCTAAAGAAAATCTTATCCAAACATGAAGATCACAATATGTGTAGAAAGATCCATTCCCACTAGCATAGAACCATATGTATCTAAGGAAGAGAGCCCGATCTAAAAATCTCGACAAATAAATCCCACACCACAAGAGGGAATAAGTGCCGAGGAGACAGTGCTTCAAAGAAGAAAGTAACCAGTGGGTATTCTCCAAGATCAGGGATAGGAAAAAAATGTTGTGTGCAAAAACCAAGGGAAAAAAACCAAAGAGTGGGGAATCTGGCTAGGGAAACCCTACGTGTATCCCCCCATCCATCATCTACCAAAATCCCCTCAAGATATCAACTAACAGATGCGATCAAATACTTCCCATTCTTATTAATTCACTAGTTATTCTTTAATAAATTTATTTTCTCTTTACATTACTTCTACATAGAAAATTATTTCTTTCAAAGGATAATATGTTATAGTTATAAAAACTATTTGTTACTACAACAAAACTAGTAGTAATTTGGTACATGTTATTGCACAAGTTGTAGGTATCCGGACCCAACCACTAAATGGAAACAACTAATAGGTCACCTACCCACTCTCACCTTAGGCAGGTGTTCTTGTCACTTTAGAGGTGAGATAGTCTCATCAAGGGGGGGATATCGGTGACCCTAGGGGGAAAAGGGATGTGAAAAAGGTAAATAAAATAAAAAAACTTCCTAAGGTCAAATATCTAGACGAAAAACAGAAAGAAAATATGAGTATGAAGTTGTTTAAAGGTTTCTAAAGAATTGGGTGAAGTTGAGACACAAGAAGAACCACTTTGCAATGATTCATGTTAGTTCGGATCAACAAGTTAAGATTGATGTCCCTAATTTACAAAAATAGATAAAAATATATATGAACAAGAAACAAGTATCATAGCTTCTTAAAATATTGACTAAATTCATGTGATATATGCTTGAAACAATTAGATAATGACTAAATATCACAATTTATAGCATGAAACTTTAGCAATTAGTTGTGGCTACCATAAATATTGTATGGAAAAATATTTTTGGCATCCTTATGGATTAACAGGTTTTTTTATTACAACAATAAAATCACCACCAGAATCCTCAAAGAACACACACAAAAATTTCTTAAACCTAGTAGAACAAGTTAGCAAACTTTTAGCAAGTTTTGGCTTTTAAAGAACAATTTAAGAGTGACTTTATATTACGGTTTTTGTGGTGAGGTTAACAACCTTATGGTTGTATCAAGCTAATCCCTGTATCAGAAAGTTTATCCAACAAAAGTCACACATAATTAGCTCAAAAGGAGCGTCGAGGTTAGTAGTGGGTGATGGCATATTTTTAGGCCTAGTATAGCATTAGTTTAGGAGAAAATGGGGTTAGTAGTACAAGGTTAGTTCATACCTAATGGATGTAGTTTATTTTTATTATAACAATAATAAATTGTAGTTGAAAATGGACATCCTAAGGGAGGAATAATTTCGAAGGCATCGAGATCACTATCTGAAAGAGAGAACTTTAAAACTTGAAAATTTCATGTTTACCAAGGGAACAATTTATTTCTCCGATGCAATAAGTAAATGATTGTTGCCTTAGAAAAATGGTTTAATGGATTCAAGCAAATAAATATCTAGAGGTACTACCTCCTTGGGGGTTTAAATCCTCTTACTCCCCAAGACAAGTATCTCTAGCTAGGGTTTAGCCTAAGAGGGTGTATTCCCTTCTACTTCTCTTAGAAAACCCTTGTTAAATCAATAATCTTCAATAATAAAGTGATAGAGACTAAGGTGGGGTTGTATTCCCTTATACTTCCTTCCTATCACTAGAAAATAACCTTGACTTTCAAAATGTATGATAACAACAATTTAAAAACCTTACCAATTCAAGGAAAAGGATAAAACGAACCACCATAAAAGATAGATATAAGCCTTCCAAGGCTAGCGCATCAATTCCATAGAAAAATAATCCTAGACATAGCCATAAAAAAGAGCATAAGAGAGAGAACTAGCCAAAGAGAGTGAAAATTTCAATCCAAGAGCCTCTCGCAATGGAGAGTTATGTTAAAATGAGATCTTATGATCTCTTATTTATACTAAATGTCACTAAGATAGTTTTTCTAGATAATTAAGGGTAAACCACAAGATTACAGGTCAACAATTGTAATCTTTCCCATTTTACAAATTAATATTAAACAATTCAGTTTAATTTCACTTTTGCAAAAATAAAAACCCTATTTCATATGGACATCACCTCTTTAGGGTACATTTTGGCACTAGGAGGAGGTCATTGGTGATTGAGGAAGGTAGAAAGGATTCTCAAAGCCACATGTCAATAACACCAACAACTTCTTTCATTATCAAGGATCAATCCCTTCGAAACTTCCTTGTGCCAATGCATCTCAACTCACGACAAAACCCTAACCTGCTTAGGTGACATCATGCCTCTAGAGGTGACGTTTTTCCTCTAATAGAAAAAATGTTTGGTATGTGGGGGATAGGTTATGCCATCCAAGTCTTATTTTAGGCCTTCAAAGTTTGATTTCTATCATCTCACATGAGGGCCCTTGGAATCCACCTATGGGATTTAATCCCCATGGAAGCCCAAGGTAGGCTTGTTCTTCAAAATCTCTCCACAAACTAGGTCCTGCAAAGACAAATAACCACACCCTCCAAATATCTCAAGTCATGAAATMATGATTAGTGAATCCAATCAATAAATGAGCCACCTAAGCATGTGCATMAAARATCACTATGTTAAACAATTAAGTTCTAAAAGACATTATGTGACTTGTAAAGATTKAATATGGGAGGGTTGATGAGGTGTCCTATTGGGTAGATCTTTCCCTAGGTCAAGGAGAGTTTCCAAGAGATCCCTCTCTAAGACATGTAAATTGGGTGAAGTGGTTAGGGTAAAGACTCAATGTCAATATGACTCATGACATACAATGTTTTGTAGATTCTCATTCATTGGTGCATTTGTAGAGGGTGTGTGGTACCTTCTTAATCATATTTTTTGTGGGTCTGCCTTTTTCTCAAAGATAAGTGTTTCATTTATTTCTTGGGTGATCCTTGGGCAAAGGATATAGAAGTTTAATACATAGGATTTTATCTTTTACCCAATGTCAATACCTTTGGGCCTTCATCCCCTTCTTCCCATAAAATTAGGGACAACCCTTCTTGGGTCAATACACCTTAAAATCCCAAGAGATAAGGAAATGGGGTGGAAATAGTGATGGAAAGTGCTAAGTATGGTCGGGAATGGTACAATGGCTCTTCAAGGGAGTTCCTAGTGGAAAACCCATCCTCAAGGAACACCACTTACTAGGGAACAATGTCAACCACCAAGGTGAAGTAGGGAAAAAGGCATAATATGCATCATATATCAATAAATATAGATAAATATAAGATACAAAATACTTAAATTCCTTAAATATTGAAATTATTCTCACCATAATACTAACTTGTACCTCATGGAGCAAGGCCCACTGCCTTCTAAAAGCTAATTGATGTGGTGGATGCCATCTAAAAATTTGTGACCTCTATGGTGGTGAGAAGGGTCTTCAGTTGTGAAAAACGATATTTTTGTTCATGTAGTCTTTCAGTACTCCATATATTCAAACTGAGGGACTCAAGACATAATCTCCTTAGTTATCAACAAAATGAGGTTAACATATGGCTCCTACTTAGGTACATGTGCTCACCTTAGAGTGCATGATAAGCGCAACATATCCTGGTAGACATGTTCCTGCGAAAACTTAGGAAAAGGGATCAGACCATCTAGGGTGGTCCTATCACCCTTTATCCATAAAAATCCAAACTAAAAGCTAATCTATAAAAATAAAAATCTTGACATATTTTTTTTTGAATTTCTAAAATAAACATGGAATCAATATGCAAGTAGAGGAAAATGAAAATGAAATTCATATAAACTAATATGAGAAATGAAGATAAAAATGTAATGAATCAATTGAATTACTTACTTACCTGGGGCCTTGTGTCCCTAAAGATCACGTTCTGGATGATTTCAGGTGAATTCATACAACTAGTGCAACCATTTTATCACCTCATCAAAGTATCTCCCCTTGTGCTTAATCATATAATACAACAATTATAAGTCAAGCACATAATAATAATGAGTATAAACACACATATAATCTATGATGAAATAAAACTCATGAATATGGGTGGGAGGGAGGAAATCATGTTGGAATGAGAAACCATGAGACTCATCATCCCTCGTAAAATTGTAGCCACAAGAGGGATCAATCCATCTATGAAGGTGGATACCATATGTAGAAGAAGGCTCATATTCATCTACGCAAAAATACTCACACCTTGTCGAGGACTAAGAGGAAATGAGATATTGGAATAACATTGCATAGTCTCTTGGAAATCAGGGTGAGAGGTAAGGAATTGTCCTAAGTGTAGAAACAAATCACCTATTCCCCTAGAAATATTCATGATTATATCCAAGATTAAAATAATTCATCTTTGAATAATGAACCTCTGATTTCTTTGTCATGTCCATGTCTTGGTATTCCTCAAAATATGAGAACCACAATTGAAATTCCTTAGAAAAGAAATTTGAATCCTCAAAAGGGTATGTATCAAAGGATGACAAAACATCACTATGAGTATGTTGTGACAAGTCATCCTCAAAGTATTAGAACAAATATGTAACCATATCATCACCAGGTTTTCAAACATCTGAATCATATACGTATGAGGATCACTCCTCTCATGATGAAAATCCAACCCCCTTTGTGTGAGAACTACCCTAAATTTCATAAATGCCTCCACTGTTTGACCGCTTCCACCAGACTATAAAATTCCTTGTCATAGGTACTATATTTTTTCTTTTCCTTAAATAGTGTTTCAGAGTGGTAAGAAATGGGTTGTCCTCCCTATTTAATTACATCACCAATAGCATATTGTGAGGCATCATACTCAATCTCAAAGGGTTGGGAGAGGTTCGGAAGATGTAAAACTGGGTATGAGCAGAGGGAATATTTGATCTGAGAAAAGTGAATAGTTTCATCTTTGGTCCAGATGAATGTAGAAGAATTATTTGAGAGCTGATGCAAAGTTTGAGCAAGATTTAAAAATGAGAGAATGAACTTACGATAGAAATTGATGCCACCCAAAAATCTTTTTAACTCCTTAGCTGAAGAAGGTAGAGGCCATTGTTTCAATGCTTGGATACATGCTAGATCTGGTTGAATACCCTCTAAGCTGACCACAAAGCCAAGATAGGGAACTGAAGTTTGACCAAAATATGACTTCTTCTCTTTGACTTGCAACTTGTGTTCTTGGAGAATTTGGAGAACTCGTCGGACATGTTGCATGTGAGTGTCCCATGTCCAATTGAAGATGAAAATTTCATCTAATTAGATGACAAAAAATTGACCCAAATTTTCTCTGAAGATGTCATTGATGAGCCTCATCAAAGTGGTTGGGGTGTTGGTGAGACCGAAAGGCATGACTTTCCACTTAAAAATACCAAATTTTGTTCTGAACATTGTTTTCCAAACATCATCTAGGTTCGTTTGAACTTGATGGTAACCGACTATCAAATCCCATTTAGTAAACAACTTAGCTCCTTGGAGGGTTTTGATTAGTTCCTCAATCCATGGAAGGGTGTAACGATTTTTTATTGCGGCTTTGTTCAAGGCTCGATAATCAGTGACAAGGCACATTTTTTACGCCTCTCATTTAGGTATGACAAAGGTGGTAGAAGCATAGGGAGAAGATGAAGGTTGGATGTGGCCAAAGTTGATGAGGTCAGTCAATTTTATTTCCATTTCCTCTGTTTCTATTGGGGCCAACCGGTAAGTAGGGTAATTAGGTAAGGCAGATCTGGGGATGAGATGAATGGAATGGTCAATGTGGCGGGAGGGGGGAAGTCCCTCCAGAGGTTGAAATACCTCTGTGAACTCATGGAGGAGGGGAGTCATAGTTTTAGGAACAGGGTGCATGGTATTTTTTGGTGCTATTGGGTGCACCAAACAGAGAGAGACACATTGGTTTAAGTGTACATGTGGGATTTGTTCTTTGGTAGAAGGGGGTTTGGGTTTTGTTGGACTTGAGATATAAGTGTGGCCTTCTTTGGTATTTTTTTACTAGCGGGATTTGGCTATATAGGTAGAATTTATTTGGGTATGGTGTGGTATACCAAGCAACAAATCCACACATCCAAGGGGGAGACATCATAGAGCACAATATCTTTGAATTGGCCTATGGCGAAAGTGACCAGATAATGCTTGGAAACTAGGAGGTGAGGGTCATCCTTTTGGACGCATCTGAGTAGATAGGGTTGCACAAGTGGAGTAGTGACAAGATTAAGGAAGTTGACAAGGGATTGAGACACCAAAATTTTCTACCTTCCATTGTCCATAATCAGTAAGCCAAGGAATTTTTGATTTTGCAGTTATGGGAGAATATGGGTTGGGTGGATGCGTTCAAATCTTCCTGGGTCATTAGAATCAATGAGGGATCGAATTCTATAGCATTGTCCAGAGGAACTTCTTTTGTATATTCTACTTGGGAAGGCACACTGAGATTAGTGAGTAGATTTTTGTTGGTTTTTAGATTTTGGAGCATTCGACAATCTGATGAATTGTGTGAATTAGTTTTGTGGAATGAGCACTAGGGTGTCCTTGTATTTGTATTCGGTTTGGGGTTTTGAGTCTGAGGAGGTGGAAAGTGGGATGATGGAAGGGAGGTGTATGGTTGAGAGGTGGGGTTGTTGGTGTAAGGGAGGGACTGAGGAATATGACCTCTAGGAGCGACTTTCCTTTCTATAGCAAAGATCTCTTAAACGTTTTATCTAAAGTTGTTTTTTTAAGAAGCTCTACTTCTCGATGGAATTGAATTAATAAACCAAGAACAAATTTTAATATGAGTATCTCTTCTAGATCTGGAACATGAAGTAAGAGGCACATCTTGCAGAATAATTCTATGTATGCTTTCACTCCTTGTGAAGGGAGATTTCAAAGTTGGTTCCATTTGATCCATATGGATTGAACATACCCAGGTGGGTAGAAGCAATTTTCCAAAGATTCTGAAAGTTGAGCCCAAGTTTTTATAGGTTTAAAAGTAGAGGATTTTGGATCATCCCCAATCTCTATCATAAATGTGGTCTTCTCTTTCTCTGTATCCCACCAATTTTGTGTCAGTCCTTCTAATTGAAAGGTGGAAATATGGAGTTTTCTTTCCTCAATAAGGCCTAGACATGTATTGAAATAGGTGGATAGGCTAATGATCCAAGAATCCACCATTTCAACATTGGTTTTCCCAACAAATTTGTGTAGTTGGATTCGAGTGTCCATCGGGAAGGGATCTGGTTGTTTTGTTGTTTCATTCTAAGTAGTTCATTGAGGATGGAGGCAAGATATTGGACGAGATTTTATGTGTTGGAATATCATTCAACTGCCAAAGGATATTTTCATGGAGGCATTTTGAGTCTATTTGAAGAGAAAAGGTGCCCCTAGGTTACAATGTTGAATAGATGACTTTGTTTTTAGAACATATGACCCAAAACCCTTAAGCAACGGAGCTTGAACTAGTCTAGAGGGAGATATTTGTATTGTTTTAGATCTGTGGAACTCCTCTCTATGGTGATGGAGATGTTGTCTCCCTTGGGGCTTATGATATCTATGGAGCTTCTTGCATCAAAATGAGAACCTCGAATGGGAAAACTATGAGTTATTTCATGAAAACCCCAAACAAATTTGGCTCAATCTTCAAGAATGAAAGATTTTCCATGGATCTTAAGGCTCTGATACCAATTGATCTACCCAAGAAGGTGATCTACATGAGAAGGTGACCACACAAGACATAGCTTGGCTTTTGACCAGAAACTCTCCTTAGAGGTGCAAATCTGAACAGGGGTGCACCATTAGTTTGGGTGACCAAGGAAATGGGGATCCAAGACGAGGTGAACCAAGAGTGGCCAGGGGGTTTTGGTGATCTCAAAGTGACCTCCGGGTTTAGTGGGAGAAGCACGGTGCGGCCATGGAAGAGGGCACACTCACTTCATTCCCACAAAGAATAAACCAGGAAGGCCGCAAACCCCAGTTGGTGCGCCCTCCCTTCCACCTCAGAAAACTCGAAGGAAATGATTTTTTTCTTGAGACAGTGGCTAGATAATGACATAAAATTTCTCTCAAAGGTGGAAGCATGGAAAATGGGGTCACCAAAAGGCAGCCATGAAGGAAGGCACACTGGTTATTCTTCAGAAAATTCCTAAAAATAAAATTGTCATGAATGTAAAATGAAAACTCAGAAAAGAAAACAACCAAGACACATAGATTCAAAAGAAAATGTAATAATGCTTTATTTTATTCTGAGTTCACCTTATCTACCAAGGGAACCATTTATTTTACATATATTTAACTCATCATCAAAAGGTGAAGAAGTGTTGCACCTAGGTGATTGACTTGTGCGCCCGAGGTGGGCATTCCCCTAGGTGGCCTCCTTAGCCCAAATGAAGCAACCCACATCCCATCTACATATCCCAACATGTATGAAATCATCAATGTGGTCATCAAATGTATCCCAGGTTCTTTCCATGAATTTATCTGCATCAGAGGAGTTGATTACTTCTTCATTTTTTTCGAGAGGGACAACATATATCAATCCCTCGTTGAGGCCTTCTGCAAGATAAAATTCATTGAGATATTCATTTCCAAATTCATGCAACAAAGTATCATAAAAATTTTGTGCCATCCCCAAAAATGATTTATTTTTATGTTTGAGATTTCTTAGGAAAATTATTCTGCTTTTGGTAAATTGGAAATTTGAAAATTTTTGCCATTTTTGGAAATTTCAAATTTAATTAATTCTAGTTAATGATTATGACTGTTGGGAAGAGACCTCATTTGACCCAAATAACTTATTGAATATGACACTTTTATGAAACAAAATATTTTATAATTATTTTTGGAAGACAAATGGAATGTCCATGTTGAAATCAACTCACCATGACTCAATGAGTGGGGAACATGTTGGAACTACCTCAGGGCTGATTGTTACAAGTGGAAAATGAAGAATTTGGCCATTAGCAAAACCTAAAAATCAAGGATTTGGAAAGATGAGAAAATTACCAAGGGAGGGAAAATACCTAAGAAAAATGACTTTGGATATATGGCATATGTGAGGAGGGAGGACGTTGCCTAGTATGCTGGGGGGGAAAAGAAATCTATCTCTTGTTGTTATGAACACTATTGGATGAGTGTGAGGTAAGGAGAGGACTATTGAAAACGAAAAGAATTGGTTGAGGAGGAGTTCCAAGTTATCCCTCATGGATTCATGGTCAGGCTATGGGGTGAACAGGACAAGTGATTTGGCTGCCCTGTTCTAAGGTTGGGAGGAACTTGGTTGTTCCCTTTGTTGTTCCAGAAATTATCCATATATGTTCATATACTCCCCCTCTTTTTGAATTTGTATTTTTGAAATGATTATACATGCCTTCTACTTCTAGATGTATACTGTGACATCCCCAAAAATAATTTATTTTTTAGTTTGATATTTGTTAGAAAAATTATTTTGTTTTTGGTAAATTCGAAATTGGAAAATTTTTGCCATTTTTGGAAATTCTAAATTTCAAATTTAATTAATTATAATTAATTATTATGATTGTTGGGAATAGACCTAATTTGAACCAACTATCTTCTTGACTATGACACTTGTATAAAAACAAAATATTTTATAATTATTGTGGGAAGACAAATGGAACAACCATGTTGAAATTAGATGACCGTGACTCTATGAGTGGGGAACATGTTGGAACTACCCTAGGGATGATTGTTACAAGTGTAAAATAAATTATTTGGCCATGGGAAGCCCCTGAGAATCAGGGATTTCTAAAGCCATGAAAATTTCCAAGGGACGTAAAAATACCTAGCTAAAAACGACTTCGGATATATGGCATATGGGAGGAGGCAGGACGCTGCCTAATATGCTAGGGAAAAGAAATCTATCTCTGGTTGTTATGAACACTACTGGCTGAGTGTGAGGCAAGGAGAGGATTGTTGAAATTGAAATCATTTGCTGAGGGGAGTTCCAAGTTATCCCTCATGGATTCATGGTCAGGCTAGGGGGTTAATAGGACAAGTGATTCGACTGCCATGTTCTAAGTTTGTGAGGAACTTGGTCGTTCCCTTAGTTTTTCCATTATTTATCCATATATGTTCCTCTACTTCCCTCTTATTATATTTGTATTGTTAAAATGATTATACATGCCTTCCACTTCTAGATGTATACCCTATTGTGCATATGTGAATAGGTGGAATTATAGAGTTGTTGTAGGGTACTTGTTGTAGAAATAGTTTTGTTCTACTAAAGATTATATCTATAAGATCATAGCATTTTATCTGTTGTAGGAACCATCTAGGTTGTTAAAGAATACATCTATTTAGTTACCATAGGTGATTTGTTGTAGGAACATAACTATTATGTTAATGAATGAACTTATACAACGATTGAGTATTATCTATGGTACGAATAGTATGTAAATAAGAAGTAGTGTTGTGAAGTCACTTTGTATTAGTCGTGGAAAAGATAGAGTTACCTTGTATAAAGTAATAAATTAACCAAGAATATACAAACACAAGTTCTGGAAATTTCTACCTATCATAAGATTATATGCTTATAACATAGGCAAGTTCTATTCCAACCTGTACAGATCAAAAACCCAAATCAAGACTATTATGATAAGGATTCATGAAGTATATATGTAGCTATATGAATACAACTATGAATATATGCATTTTTATTAGGAAACTGATGCAGTAGATGGCATAGAAATAACATTGCATAAATAAGAGTTTTGCACAGATATTCTGTAATTAATATCCAAACTTTCAAACAGTTATATAGAACCCACTCTACAATCAAAGTATCAAAATAAGGGCTATATATATTTATATATATACATATATATAAAGAAAGCACTCTAGATATAATTACAGATACACATCTCTAATCTTCTTTAATCTGATAGACTCAAACCATTTTAAACATCTAATGCTTAGCTCCAGTCAACACTGACTATGGTAGGGAAACATGAAGTTTCAGACATTCACATGCTCGGAATTAAGTAAAATAGTTCCAAAAAACTTTGAGTATAGTTCAGAATGAAAACAAATGACCAGTCTAACTATTACAAGTCAAGGATAAAATGTTACAACAGTAAAACATGAGAATTAATACTTCCAACACTTTTATTTTTCCTAGGGTCTACTATGATAAAGGTCAAAAGTAAAGCCATAGGAACAAAGAAAAACATGTATTATTCACAAGATCATTTATTCTAGAATGTTGAAGAATAGTTCAATTATGCCAAGAAATCTATTAGAAATTTCTATTCCATTAATGTTTTGAATAATGACATAGTAAAGTTTGACATAATCATTCAGCCAAATACAAAATTTAAGGATTGACTCTCTTACTCAACCATGAAGGCAGGTAACAAAGGTAAAAGATAGTATCAAAACAAACAAATCTTCACCACAGAGATGACTCTTTTTGGATCGTTTCAACCATTAGTTGCCTAGGACCCTTCTTGAAGGAGCGAGATGGAACCCAAATACCTCTTATGCCGGTGGTAGGGGTTGGACTCCATAATTCTCACATGGCCGAAACTACTGCACAATATTGCACAAATACCTTTAATAATTGCTCAATAGAGATAAGACGAATAAAGTAAAATGATTAATAACGAAAAAAGAGTTCTAGAGTCATACTTAACTTTAAAGGGAAGGATCCAATATCCTTCATTATTCCGATGAGTTGAGTAAACTTCCAGACTGAAAGGGGAGGAGGATCCCAAGAATCCCTTATGGGTACCCTCGCAATCATAGGGTCCCATCATTAGTGAGAAGAGAAAGATTAAACAAATTGAAAATCATTACAAGAAAGCATATACATATGACAATTACAATGAAATCCAAAATATGTGAGTCGTATAATGATAATAGACCAAATAATTATGCTAATAGAGATCATTGAATATTGGAAGTCACAGATCAACTAAAACATTTTTATTCTATCTAATTCCATATGAGTAAAGTTTATTTAAAGAAAGAAACACAGGGTCAACCTCGTGTCGAATTACTAGACTCGAATGACCTTCATGATACACTCAAACTTCAAGAAATTTGGCATGAAGAGGATGACCCAATACTTTAAATATACAACGTAGGTTATAGTACGTATGTATTCATGGTTAGGCCGAAGGAAACTTTCAGAAGACATTCTATTTTTTACAAACATAAGAATTCATTAGGTAGATAGGGAACAGAGGAATCTGGTAAAAGAAAACTCATTATGAGGTATCTAACCAGGATAGAAAACATATTTGAAAACTTTCCAAATGAAATTTCCAGAACATGAATATCTATAGTATGCATTCATAGTTCGAATCCCCAACCTAGACAGACTTCTGAGCTAGATCCCGATGAAGTCTCAAAGAGACTCACACCAAGAAGTAGAGTAGAAATAAATAAGTGAATGCAGAATACGACTAACCATATGTGAAAATTATTGGTAAAATGATAGGTGTACGAACTCATTGAAAGGGAATAGGGTGCAGACCCCCAAACCCTCAGGTCCAAGGTCTACGCAAGATCGTTCTAGTCTACCCCTTGAGTCTGATCAACTCTATGGTTTCCCCTTGGGAAATACCTTACACACACAACAGTGTATCCATAGGTCCTTATGAGTTAAACCCACTTGAAAAAACACTAGGAAACAACTCAAAACTTCCAATCAAACAATATGATCACACCTTTCATGATTTTGGAACTTCATATTTTCCGACTTCGCGACTTCTCCTTCCGAGTTTCTCGACCTTTCGACTGCCGAAACCCAAAATGTTGATTCACCGAAATTGTTATCATGTCTCGCAATTTCGGGAATCTCGGAAAAAATAAACTCGATCCCTTGTCCTTGAAAATGCCAAAATGTTAAATTTCGACACGCTATCAAATGTTGGTCCCATAACAAACTTCTTTCTTTTTCAGAATTTTAGACCTTTGTGATTTTGCGAATCCAGGTGCAAAGCTACCAACTCTCTAACCTCTGAATCTCGAAATAGTCAATGAGGATTGATCCCGCCCTTTTTGATGAGAGAACACCACTTGTCCACTCAATCACTTCCTATATCTAACATAGACTCCTACCACTTATCACTCTTTTGGGTTTTTAGGAATTTCTCTCCCAAGGCACTGTCTCTTCCATCCCCCGACTCCCCAAATGCCGAAATGATTTGACGGCTTGTGTAAAGCATGATCAATGGCCCATGTTGATTATGGATCCTAGAGAAAAAATCTTATTCACCACTTACCACCCTACAACTTGCCTCTATCCTACGGTCCTTGTGATTTAGAGAATTCTCCATAGAGAATTTCGTCTACTTGTTTCTCCTTGATAACTCCTGTGAAATAAACCAAGGTTCCTTCGCCTGTATTTGATTCTTTCAAAGTGACTTCACTTTGTCTCCCCTTTGATTATGTCAAAGGAACTAACCCTCCTGAAATTTTCTTGCAAACTTGATTCTTCAAGAGGATTCTTGCACGCACTCCTTGTGGCAACCTTAAAATACTTCCAGGTATTTGATTCTCTCGACTCTGTGCACTTTTCTGCAACAATAGTCTTTCAAATCTCCCCTTGGTTGATAGTTCTCAACTTTAAACGAGCCTGCACACACCTTGCACGACTCTTGTGTCTCACCTGCACTTCTGCGGTAATGAGAACAACGGTATCTCTCCTGAGCTTTCAGATATAAACTCTGAACCTCTGTCAACGCACTCCTTGCGAACGATTGCACTTCACTACTTGTAGGAACTTCTCTCACTCAAGTTGAGAAATAATTGAAAATCATTCTCTCTCTCTCTCTGACTTCAAACATTCAACATGAAATCATACATTCACACAATATTAAAGAAAATTCATAACACAGAGAATAAACAACCATAAGCATACCATTCAACATGTATACACAGAAAGCATTATAACACCATGAGTCTGAATCAAAGCTTCATATATTAATTTAGAATTTTTTTACATGGGTTCTTCTCCACAACTCTCTCCTTCTCTATGAAAAATTGTTCTTACTTCTACCATCTCTAATTGATACAATGATACAAATATGAGGGTGTCTGTAGTCGTTTTCCCTCCAGCTCCTAAAAATGCCTAATCTCGAATTTAAATCTACCTACTTTCATTAACTAGAATAAATGCCTCTACATCCTATAGATGAGAGTGGATCTCGTAAGATCTGTTTACAATATGGAAGTACACCTTCTTAACTATTTCATTAATGTCTGCGCATCCAAACTTTCAAAAACATTTCAAAATATTTTTGACATGTGCCAAAATGTGATGGCGTTCATCCCAACTGTCTTCTGCCTCCATGCTTTCTTGCTACTAACGATGCTCATGCATCATACTCCCTCACTTGAAAATTTTCATGGACTCCTATTCATGAGCTATTGCATGGTTTGTCCATGCTTCTGAATTTATGCTTCATTCTCCCAGCTGGCATCTTCAATTGCATGTCCCTTTCATTTGATCAAGTATTCAAAATACTCTTTTCTCATGGTCCTCTTGTTGACTCTCTTGTCAAGTATACTTTCCATCTGCGGATTTTCAGCTACAGGCATTTGTTTAGTCCATTGAAGCTATGTCTGTTCATTTTTTGATTCTTCAACTCTATAATGGTACAAATATGAGATGTTGAATATCAATGAAATTTTGATCCCATCGGTTAATTGAATCTCATATGCATTTTCCCCAAATTTCTTCAAGACCCTCCATGGTCTAATATTCTTCATTTTCAGTTTGTTATATGTTCCCCTTGGAAACCTTTCCTTTCTCAGATGTGAAATAATCATATCACCAAATTCAAATTGAATTTCTTGCCTGTGTTGATCTGCTCTGCACTTGTATTCTTGATTTGAATTCTACAATCACTCCTTGACTTGGCTGTGAAGTTCCTTCATTGCTTCTGCAAAATCCTTTGCACTGGAAATTCTAGTTTCCTTCTATTACGAATCCTTCAATTCATAAAATCCCCTTGGTTGTGTTCCATATACAATTTGGAATGGACTCTGTGTTTTTCTTCTATTGATCGAATCATTATAAGCAAATTCCACCTGTGGAAGAATGTGATCCCACTGACTGTGGTGTTCAGTCACTAGACTCCTCAATAAATCTCCCAAGATTTTGTTTACAACTTCTTTTTGCCCATATGTCTGAGGATGATAAGATGATATAAAAGAAAATTTTTTCCCCTGCTTCTTCCATAAATTCCTCTATAAATTTCCCACAAACTTGGTGTCTCGATCTGAAACTATACTTCTTGGTAAGCCGTGAAGTATGACGACTTCTTTGAAAAACAGGTTCGCAATATGATTCGCGTCACTGGTTTTTTGACATGGTATATAATGTGCCATATTTGAAAATCTTTCTACCACCACAAATATTGAATCAAATCATTTGTGTGTCCTTGGAATCCCCAATATAAAATACATACTCACCGTATCCCACGGCCCCTCAGGTATGGGTAACAGCTGGTATAACCCTGTGTTTTTCTTTTGTCCCTTTGTGTGATGAAAAATTCTACATCTTTCCATAAATATTTTTACATTTGTCCTCATCCCTGGCCAAAAATATGAGCCATTCAACTTTGAGAATGTCTTGTCATGACCGGAATGTCAGGCCAATCCTCCACTGTGTTTTTCTTTCAACATATTCTCCCTCATGGAGCATTTTGGAATACATAATTGATTGCCTCTGAACAATAATCCATCATTTATTATATATTCAGTCCATTGACTTCTGTCCTTGAGAATTGGATTCTCATATCCCTCATACACCTCTTTAAAATCTGGGTCATCTCCATACATGTCCTTGAGGTTCTCAAAACCCAATGTTTTGACTCTGAATTCCTGCATCAACAAACATTTCCTGCTCAAATCATCAACAACTTTGTTAGCAGTTCCAGAAATATTTCTAATTACAAAAGTAAAATTCTTCATGTATTCAAGCAATTTAACATGTCTTTGGTTCAACTTGTCTTGTTGAGTCACGAATTGTAAAGCATGATTGTCACTATACAAAACAAACTCTTTAGGAACCAAATAATGTCTCCATTTTTTCAGTGCTTGTATGAATGCATAGAATTCCTTTTCATATGTTGAATATTTAATATTTGCTTCATTTGGTTTCTCATTGAAGTATGCAATCAGTCTATCATATTGGATCAAGACCGCTCCAATTGCAAATCCACTTGCATCACACTTGACCTGAAATGTCTTGTTGAAATCTAGCAACACCAAAATTGGTTGTTCAGTAATCTTCCTTTTCAACAAATTGAAACTTTTCTCTACTTCTTTTCTCCAGTGAAAATATTTATGTCTTTTCTTCACCATGTCCATCATCAGTGCGCTAATTCCATTGAAATTTCTGATAAATTTCCTATATAAACTAGCCAATCCATGAAAGCTTCGAACTTCAAATATACTCCTCAGCGATGCCCAATTCTTAATCACCTCCACTTTATCTGGATCCATTTTCAGTTTATCTGTAGAGATAACAAACGCCAAATAAATGAGCTATGTTCTCATGAATGATGATTTCTTCATATTTATTAGCAACTTCTCTTGCTATAGTCTCTTCATAACTGTAGCCAAATGCTTCAAGCTTTATGTTTCTTTTCTATTGAAAATCAATATATTGTCAAGATATACAATGACAGATTTCCCTATAAATTCCTTCAAGACTTTGTTCATCAACCTCATGAAAGTACTAGGTGCATTTGTTAGGCCAAATGGCATAACAATACATTCATATAGCCCTTCATTTGTCTTGAAGTTTGTCTTCCATTCATCACCTTCTCTCATTCGGATTTGATGATACCCACTTTTCAAATCAATTTTTGAAAAAAAAATTGCGCCACTGAAGCAATCCATCAAATCATCCATCCTTAGCAATGGAAATATGTATTTGATGGTAATCTTATTGATCACTCTTGAGTCTGTGCACATCCTCCAGCCTCCATCCTTTTTTGGGATGAGCACTGTTGAAATAGCACATGGACTCAAACTCTCTCTAACCAACCCTTTGTCCATTAAATCTTGGACTTGTCTCTTGACCACTTCATTCTCCTGCGACGTCAACCTATACACTGCTTTGTTTGGTAAACTAGCTCCACGTATAAGATCAATATGATGGCTTATATTTTTGTTAGGTGGAAACGAATGAGGTATTTCATCCACTACTATATCAACAAACTCTTCCAACAACTTTTGGATTTCCTCCGGTAAATCATCCACTATTGTACTCGTTAAAACAATTCTAGGCTTCCTCACCACTATCGACAATGACTTTGCATACTCTGTCTTTGGTCTTGCAAGCAGTCCAAAAAAGTTTGTTCCTTTGGGTTGGGTTCTCCACCTCCTTCTCTAGCGTTAAGAGAAATTTTCTCATCATCAGTGATCTTCCGCCCTCAACATCTTTTGCCTCAACATTCTGTCCTTGAGATTCAGCAATGTGAGTTTCACCTCCTTATTTATTCCTATCTAGATATTCATAATATTTGTGTCCATTTGTTCCATAGGTAAAGCATTTTATTTCTCCACCTTTGCCTCTTCCTCTTCCTCTAGTTCGAGGAAAAGTATTTCTATCAGCATACTGTCCTCTCTGTGAGCTCCCACCTCCCTCAATTTGAGTTTGAGGTTTCTTCCACTCTTCTTTAGGTTTCTGATTTTTGTCTTGGGCAATTGTTTTTCCTCTGGCTTGACTTCTGCCTCGCCCTCTCTGACCTTGTTTTCGGCTCATCTTCTCTTCAGATTTCAGAGCCATCTGATAAGAATCTTCCACCATCTGAATGGTCATCATGCTCATCTCATATTGAATGTCGTATCGTAGACCATTCATATACCTGGAAACTTTTTCATCATCGCTTTCCTGATGACCTGCTCTGATTTTTATCCTATAGAACTCTTCAATGTATTCTTTTACTGTCATCAATTTCTGTCTCAAGTTTTGCATTCTTTGAAACAGAGTAATTTGATAATCCTTGGGTATGAATTTTTCCTTCATCTTTGCAACCATTCTATCCCAACTCTTGATTTTTTCCTTGCCTTTGCAGCGTCTATCAGCCTGCAGTTCATCCCACCATAATTCTGTAGGCCCTTTAAGTCTTGTAAAAGCATGCTTGACCTTCTTGTCTTCCTCTACATCCTCATAGTCAAAATATTTATCCAGAGCTCTAATCCAGTCTAGAAGCTCTTAAACATCCAGGTTTTCTTCATATACTAGAATGCCCATTTTTGCTCTAGCACCTATCCTTGCAACAACCCTAAATAGGCATTCATATGTTGCATCTTCAGCTGCAACTTCTTCATTTCTAGCTTCATTTTCACTTTCAGATTTGTCGATATCCCCAGCATCAACTGTGTGCCTCTGTGTTGTTTCCATGGCATCAAGCCTGGCACGTAGTTCATGCATCTCTCTTTCCCTTGTCAGATTAGGTAATTTTCTGTCTCTTCTTCTTGTCATTTCCCTTTCCTCTAGTGGGTCAGGTATTTGCCTGTCTCTTCTTCTCCATAGCATGGCTGCAAAATTATTCTTTACCCTGCTACAGAAAGAAAAGAAATATTTCTAAGCTCTAATACCAAATGGTTCAGACCCCCAAACCCTCAGGTCCAAGGTGCATGTAGGATCATTCTAGTCTTCCCCTTGAGTCTGATCAACTCTTTGGTTTCCCCTTGGGAAACACCTTACACACACAACAGTGTATCCATAAGTCCTTATGAGTTGAACCCGCTCGAACAATCACTTGGAAACAACTCAAAAATTCCAATCAAACAATATGATCACACATTTCGCGATTTCGAAACTTTGGATTTTGCGACTTCGCAACTTCTCCTTCCAATTTTCTTGACCATTCGATTGCTAAAACCCGAAATTTCGATTCCCTGAAATTGTTATCGCATATCGCAATTTCGGGAATCTTGAAACAAATAAACGAGATCCCTTGTCCTCGAAAATGCCAAATTATGACACACTATCAAATGATGGTCCCACAATGGACTTCTCACCTTTTCAGAATTTCAGACTTCACGATTTCGTGAATCCAGGTGAAAAGCTCCCAACTCTCTAACCTTTGAATCCCGAAATAGTCAACGAGGATTGACCCCACCCTTTTTGAAGAGGACACACCACCTTTCCACTGAACCACTTCCTATATCTGACGTAGACTCCTTCCACTTGTCACTCTTTCAGGTTTTTGGGACTTTCGCTTCCAAGGCGTTGTCTATTCTGTCCCCCGACTCCTGAAATGCCGAAATGATCTGACGGCTTGTGTAAAGAACGATCAATGGTCCACATTGATTTTGGATCCTAGAGTGGAAATATTATTCACCACTAATCACCCTACAACTTTCCTAGATCCTACGGTCCTCCTGATTTGAAGAATTATCCACAGAGAATTTCGACCGCTCGTTGCTCCTTGATAACTCTTGCGAAATAAACCAAGGTTCCTTTGCCTGGACTTGATTCCTACAAAGAAAATTTTCTTCATCTCCCCTTTGATTAATTCAAAGGAACTAACCCTCTCGATCTTTTCTTGCAAACTTGAGTCTTCAAGAATACTCCTGTGAGCACTCCTTTCAGCAACCTTCAAGTACTTCCAGGTATTTGATTCTCTTGACTCTATGCACTTTTCTGCAATAGAAGTCTTTCAACTCTCCCCTTGGTTGATAGTTCTCAAATTTCAACCAGTCTATGCACACCTTGCATGGCTTCTGTGTCTCACCTGCACTTCTGCAAGAATGAGAACAATGGTATCTCTCCTGAGCTTTCAAAGAAAAACTCTAAACCTCCATCAACGCACTCCTTGCAGACGATTGCACTGCACTCCTTGCACGAACTTCTCTCACTCAGGTTGAGAAACAATTGAAACTCATTCTCTCTCTGTCTAACTTCAAACATTCAACATGAAATCATACATTCACACAATATTAAATCAAATGCATAAAAAAAATAATAAACAACCATAAGCATACCATTCAACATGTCTACACAGAAAGAATTATAACACCATGAGTCTGAATCGAAGCTTCATATATTAATTCATAATTTTTGTACATGGGTTCTTCTCCACAACTCTTTTCCTCTTCTCTATGCAAAAATGTGCCTACTTCTACCATCTATGATTAATAGAATGATACAAAGATGAGGGTGTCTATAGTCATTTTCCCTCTAGCTCCTAAAACTGTCTAATCTAGAATTTAAATCTACCTACTTTCGTTAACTGGCATAAATGCCTCTACATCCTACAGATGAGAGTGGATCACTCAAGATCTGTTTACAATATGGAAGTACGCCTTCTTAACTATTTCATTAATGTATGTGCATCCAAACTTTGAAAAACATTTCAAAATGTTTTTGACATGTGCCAAAATGTGATGGGATTCATCCTAGCTGTATTATACCTCCACTCTTTCTTACTACTAAGGATGCTCTTGCATCAGAATACAAAGAACAGAATACCGAAAACCATGTAGAACAACTGGGTAGAATGGATAACACTTACCAATAGTGAGATAGTCCTCGGAGGAATTCCAAGCCGCCATACTCTCCATTCCGAAAAACAAAGAGCAACTCAGAGCCCAAATTCAAATTAGCTTCCCAAAAATCACAAGCAAGCAACTATTGTAACCCTAATGCACAAACCCCACACAACATGAATGTTGAAGGTACAAGGGAAGCACATCCATGTGATGGAAGTGACTTTCCACGTTTGGGTTAGATAGAGGTACGTGGTTGGTGTTTGTTTCTCACCTACCTCCATTAATGGTTGGTCAGAGGTTTAAGTCTCGACTATCATTAACCCATCTATCTCATTTAATGAAATACCAATGAAGGGTGTTGTCCTCGAAATCCTACAAGTTGGGAACCTTTCTAATCCCTAACCATTTACCAATCAAGTTTAGCACCTAGTCTCGTTAAATTTTTTTAGGTTTTAGTATATTTAATGATTTGTTAGAATAGGGTTCCCTTCTAACCATAAAAAAAAACGTTATACCATGATTCGAACAAAAAAATATTACCCAACCAAATTCTTATCGAGAATGCCTGTCAACAACTTTGGTCATCTATCGATGAGCCAAACATCTTATGTTAAACTTACATATAGCTAAGTTATATAACCTGAAACCCAATACATTATATGTAAGCCTTATTCGTATAAGTCTTGGATTTTAAACCTTGCGTGGAGGTATAGATGATGTGTTTGGAGGAGAGGTTAGGACCTTAAGTCCTATGTCTAGTATTATTCCAATATAATACCAAGTATAAACATATACCCACATATAAATGTTAGTATGACTCAAGAATTGAAAGGAAAGTGTTAGATAGTAGGACTCGATAGTAAGGTTGTCACTGACATTCATAACTTGAACAAAATACCAGAGTTTAACAATGGAAATAAAAGGGTTATTTCTTTTATTTAAAGTTTGTTGTAAGGAACTTAAGAATAATATCCGTTAGAAGAAAAAAACAATTTTAACGAAATTGAGGTACATTACATATACCTTATTATACATATGTGAATAAATGGAAATTATAGAGTTATTGTATGATACTTGTTGTAGAAATAATTATGTTCTACTGAAGGTTACATTTATAGGCTTATGGCATGCTATCTGTTGTAGGAACAATCTATTATGTGAAAGAATACATCTATTTATTTACTGTAGGTGATCTATTGTAGGAACAAAACTATTATGTTAAGAAATGGACTTATAAAGTGATTGTGTATTATTTGTGGTAGGAATAGATATAAATAGTAAATAGTGTTGTAAATCCATTGTGTATTAGTCGTGGAAAAGACAGAGTTATCTTACATAAAGTAATAATTTAACCAAGAAGATACAAAATACAAATTCTCGAAAATTCCTACCTATCATAGGATCATACACTTATAAGATATTCAAGTTATGGATTAAAAATTCAACCTGCATAGATTAAAATCCCAAATCTGGACGAAACTGTACTATGATAGGAATTCATGAAGTATATATAGCTATATGAATATAGTTATGAAATATATTCATTTATATTTGAAAATTGATACAGTAGTCGATATCGAAATGGAAATACATAATTACAAGATTTATGTACACATATTATATAATTAATATGTAAACTTTTTAACAGTTATGTAGAATCAACTATACAAAATAAAGTATCAAAATAATTGTCGTATATATATAAAGAAATCTCCCCGGATATATTTACAGAGTGACATCTATGACTGTCTATAGTCATAGACTCATACCTTTTAAATATATATTTCTTAGATCCAACCAACACTGACTATGGCAGGGAAAACAAATAGTTTCATATAGTCGTGACATCTTTAGGAAACCTTGAGTACTTATCAGAAGGGAAACAAACAATTAAGACTAACTTTTTACATTTACAGAATAAAACATTACAACAATAAAAAAAAAAATTAATACATCCATAACCTTTTTATTCGTTATGCCTAGGATCTACTTTGATAAAGGTCAAAAGTAAAGACATAGTAATGAAGAACAATATGTACTATTCACAAAATTATTTATTCCATAACGTTGAAGAACAATTCTATTATGGAAAGAAAATCTATTCGCATTTCCATTCCAATCCTGTTTCGAATAATGACATAGTAAAGTTCGATATAATCATTCGACCAAATATATAATTTTAAGGTTTGACTCTCTTACTCGGTTGTGAAGGCAAGTAAAAGGGGTAAAGAATAATTTATCTTTAAATAACAAATCTTCACCCATAGATATGACTCTTTAATTTAAATATTTTCAACCATTAGCCATCTAGGACCCTCCTTGAAAGGGGCGAGGTGGAACATGAATACCTCTTATGTTGGTCGCAATGTTTGGCATCCAAAATTATTTTGTGACTGAAGCCCCTACACAAGATTGCACAAAATATATTTAATAATTGTTCAATAGAGATAAGACGAATATAATAAAATGATTAGTAACAGGAAAGGATTTGTAGAGTCATACTTAACTTTTAATTGATGGATCTGATATCCTTCTCTATTGCAATGAGCAAAGTAACTTCCCAGACCAAAAGGGGAGGATCATCCCAAGACTCTCTGATGGCTACCCTCACAATCACGGGGTCCCATCATTAGTGGTAATAACTAGATTAAGTAAATTGAAAAACATTGCAGGAAATAATATACAAATGATGATTATAGTGAAGTGCATGAGTCACATAACGAGAATGGACCAAATAATTATTCTAATTGCGAGCATTGAAATTGGAATCCACAAGTCAACTAAAACCATCAAAATTATATATAATATCATCTAAGAAATATTTATTTAAATAAAAATAAACACAGGGTCAACACCGTGCTGAATCACCAGCCTCGTATGACCTTTATTATACACTGAGACATTAAGAAAATTGGCACAAAAGGATGACATAAATTTTTAAATATACAATGTGGGATACAAAGCATTTTTATTTATGGGTATGTCGAATGAAACTTCAGAAAACAATTCAAATAATAAGTTAGAGTCATAAGAATTCGTCGAGTAGTTGGGGAACCGAGAACCCAAATAAAAACCCAATACCAGGTACCCAACCAGGGTAGGAAAACATTATTTGAAACTTACCAAATGAGATTCCATATCATAAATAATTTTTATAGAAAGTCATCGTGTGAATCTCTAACCTACTGACCGACTTGTAGGCTATAGTCCTGTTGAAGTCACGATGAGACTCGACACCCAGTAATAAAGCAGAAAGAATTAAAAGAATGTAAGAGACAACTAAACCTAATAGTAAACGACATACAAATTGAATGCTACCTCCATGAATTCGTTGGAAAAGGAACACAAAAAAAGAAATGTCGAAGATCTTGAGTCTAATATATAAAATTAGAGGATTCACTTACCATTAACGAGAAAAGTCTAGGGAGGATCTCCAAGCCTCCATTCTCCCCACCTCAAGAAAGAAAAGAGAAACGCAGAGCCAACTTCATAATAGTTTCACAAAAATGAAAAATGTGTAACTACTGTAACTCTAGAGCTCTCACCCCATGCATGATGAGTGCTTATGGTACAATGGGAGGTGTGGGCCATGTGATAGAACTGAATTGGCATATTTGCATTGGATGAAGGTACAAGGATGGCCTTTTTTCTCACCTACCTCCATTGAGTGCCGAGTCATAGCTTTAACTCTCGACTATCATAAACCATGCTATCACATTTCATGAATTACAAAAGTGAAGGGTGGTTTCCTCGAAATCCTACGATTTGGAAATATCTTATCCCTAACTAGTATTAGTCTAATTTAGCACCTAGTCTGGTTAGATGTTGCTCAGATTTGGTAGAGTTAACAAATTGTTAGCATAGGGTTTCCTTTCTAACGATAAAATCTATTATACTGTGTGTCGAATAAAAAATTATTACCCAACCAAAAATTATACCGAGAATGGATGTTGATGACTTTGGTCATGGATAGAAGAGCCAAAACCTTATGTTAAACTAACATATCACCAAGGTATATAATCCCAACCCCAATACATTATGTATAAGTCTTTTTTGTATAGTCTTAGAATTTAACCTTGCACACAGGTATGGAGGTGTGTTTTAGAGGAGAGGTTAGGACCCTAAGTCTGATGCCTATTTTAATTACAAGTTAATACCAAGTATAAACTTATACCCACATATAAATGCTAGCATGACCTAAAAATTGAAAGAAAAATGTTAGAGTGTGGGTTTTGTGATTTTAGAAAACAACCATGTGCACTGGGGGTGAGGATGGGTAGTAATTTCATCGTTGACATTCATAACTTAAGTAAACCATCATATTTTAAAAATGGAAATAAAAGGTTATTTATTTTATTATAAGTCTGTTTTTAAGGAATTGAAGGTTAATGTCCCTTAGAAGTTTTTTTTTTTTATGACGAAATTGAGGTACATTACATATGGTATAAGAGAAAAGGTTACACTACTTGCACCTTCAACAGCGAAAAATTAATTACTTAGGACATATCTATGTTTAAGTAAAAAAAAAAAAAAAACTACAAACCATTATTGTTACAAACAGAAAAATCTTTTTTGTTTTGTGTTAATCATGGTAGCCTAGGATGACACAGAAATCAGACTTGAGAGGAATCCTAAACAAAAATCGCCTGAAGATTCGAGAGATAATAGTGACGAGATCTCACTCACTAAAGCTGTTGAAATGATGAGGAATCTCATCGTTGAGCTGCAAGTTTTCAAAGCAGACAATGAGAAAATGAAGAAGGCACAGCAGGAGCAACAAGAAATAAATTAAGTCCTACTGCGTAGTATTGTGACAAAGAAAATCCCAAAGGATGAGAACCATGAAAAAGAGGTCAGTAAAAGGGCCTCCAAGAATTCTGGTCCTGAATCGGAAAAAGGGAATAGCTCATCTGAAGGTACACCTTCAGCTGAAGATAAAACAAAATGAGACAGAAAAAGGAAATAGGTAGATCACCTTAAGGGGGAATTTAAGAAAATCAAACCCACTGCCTTTGATGGGGAATCTAGAACAAGGGAGGAAGTTGAGGCATGGTTATTATACATCAAGAAGTATTTCGAGATCTACAACTATTCCAGCAACATGAAGGTTAGAATGGCTATCTATAACCTGAAAGGAAAAGCCAATATTTGGTGGAAAGATTTGAAATTCACCAAGGGCCTAAAGGACAAACAGATGGAATGGTCAGATTTTAACAGATTCTTACAATAATAGAATCGATTTTTATAACCCCAAGTCCTTGACTAAAGTATTCAGGAAATATCGAATGTGCTACGACCAATACAAACAATGGGTAGAATTTCCAAAAGATTGAAAGGATAAGAAACAAGACCGAATGAACCAACGAAAGAAGGGATACTAGACAACTCCTTATCGGGACACAACAAAAATATTTTCAAGAAAATATTTTCACTCCAACAATCCAAATACGCAAGGTGGCGGTAAATCGGACAGCCCCCACGAACCATTAAAGTGTTGGGAATGTGGAGAACCTTATATAAGAAGGAATTATCCATGTTTAAATTCATCAACAAGAACTGTTGTTCACAATTTGCAGGAAGCCTCGACAGTGGGAGATGTGAGCAGAAGGTTGCAATGGATAAATGAATCCATGGATGGCCAACAAGCTAACCACCAGTCCTTTGTGGTGGAAATTGAAGTTAAAATCAATAACACTCAAATCTATGTTTTAATTGAAACTGGAGCCAAGTTACATTATATAACTCCTAGTGTAGTAAATTCAAATAAACTTAAGAAAATGAGACACGGAAAATCGTGTTTGGTAGAACTAGCAACAGGAACTAAAAGAAAAGTGGTTGACTTTATTTATGATTATGAGTTCATCTTAGGTGGTCAAAACATAAGGAAAAATATGAACATTCTACCACTAGGATCTTATGATGTAGGTATTGGAATGGATTGGCTAGAAAAGCATAAAGTAGTGCTAGATTATTATGAAAAAACACTCGAGTATAAAGACGAAAATGACACATTTAGGAAAGTTCAAGGTATATGAAAACCAGTCTCAATTAGACAAATTTCAACAATGCAATTAAAGAAATGCATGAGAAAGGGATTTCGAGTTTATCCCATCCAAGTAACAAACCTATTAGAAAAATAAAATAAACCCAACTTGGAGGATTTTGTTGTGCTACATGATTTCAGAGACGTGTTTATTGATGAAATACCTGAATTACCCCCTAGAAGGGAGATAGATTGTTCTATCGACCTACTACCTGATTCAACCCCTATCTCTAAAGCACCTTACCGAATGAGTTTGTTGAAATTGACAGAGCTAAAAATTCAACTACATGAATTATTGGACAAAGAGTATATCAGACCAAGTGTTTCCCCATGGGGACCACCGATCCTCTTTCTGAAAACAAAAGACAAAATTCTGAGATTATTCATCGATTACAGACAATTAAAAAATATGACTATTACGAACAAGAACCCCTTACCTAGGATAAATGATCTGTTCGATCAAGTAGGTGGGGAAAATATTTTCTCGAAATTGGACTTATGATCTGGTTATCACGAGGTTAGGATAAAATATGAAGACATAAGTAAAACAACTTTTCGAATGAGATATGGAAATTATGAATTTGCGGTTATACCTTTAAGACTCACTAACGCGCCAGCCACGTTCATGTGTTTAATGAATAGTATTTTAAGTGAGTACTTGGAAAAATTCATACTGGTATTTATTTATGATATTATGGTATATTCTAAAATAGAAGAAGAACACCAAGAACACTTAAGAATAGTTCTGCAAACTTTAAGGAAGAACAAATTGTATGCTAAATTTGATAAGTGTGATTTTTATGAGAAGAAAATAAAATACCTAGGACATGTAATATCTACAAAAGGTATTGCAATCGATCTTGAGAAAATAAGGGCCATCATGGAATGGTCGCTACAGAAGGATGTAGTGGACATCTGGTCATTCATGGGAATCACCGGATATTATTGCCAATTTATAGAGGGATTTTCCAAAATTGGTCACCCTATCACATCATTAAAAAATAAAGGAACCAAGTTTAACTGGTCACAGAAGTGTCAATACAGTTTTAATAAGTTAAAGGAATTGTTAAAAACCGCACCCGTTTTAAAGGTAGCAAATCCAGATAAATATTTCACCATCTGTGTAGATGTGAGTAAAGAAGGAGTAGGTGGTGTCCTAACTCAAGAAGGGCACGTGATTTCTTATGAGTCCTGGAAACTAAAGAAACATGAGTGTAACCATGTCACTCATGACTTAGAATTGGCAGCAGTAATACACGCCTTAAAAATTTGGTGGCACTACATAATGGGAAGAAGATTCCTATTATTAACAGATAATAGCAGTGTGAAATATTTGTTTAGGTAGTTGGATCTTATTCCAAGGCAAGAAATATGGCTAGCCTTCTTGAGCTAATTTGATTTTTAGGTAAGACATATCAAGGGTAAGAAAAATAAATTAGTTGATGCTTTGAGAAGAAGAGTTCATGAGTTGTTTGAAATAAACATTAACAGGGCATAAAATGATCTTGAACAGAGGATAAAGATTGTAGGTAATAACGATGAAAATTACACTAAAATAGTGGCAGAATTATAAAACACTACAGAAAATTCAGACAAAACAAACCCAAGTTTGGACAAGAATGGTTTACTATGGTTTAAAAACAGGATATACATACCAGATTCAACAGAATTAAAGTTAACATTCTTGGATGAAGTGCATCAGAAACCATATTATGGTCATCTAGGATACCAAAAAACAATAATAGCATGGAGAAAGTTATTTTATTGGGCTAATATGAAGGGAAAAATGACTTAATACTTAGCTAAGTGTCAGGATTGTCAACAAGTAAAATTCGAAAAACAACATCCAACCATCCTGTTGCAACCATTACCGGTGATGGAATGGAAATGGGAGACTATATCACTAGACTTTATTACATGTTTGCCTATAACTCAGAAACAAAATGATTTTATTATGGTGGTAATCGATAAACTTAGTAAGTCTACACACTCTATTCTTGAAAAAGTCTATTGTTAAAGGTATTAACATTGTTGAAATATTCATGGAATAAATTTTTAGGCTACATGGTATTCCTAAAATGGTGATTTCAGATAGAGTCGTAAAATTTACATCTGCTTTTTGGAAATATTTTTTTGCAGGGATAAATACTAACTTGAATTTCAGCACGAGTTATCATCCACAAATGGATGGACAGATTGAATGAACAAATCAAATCGTAGAATATATGCTATGCATATACGTAAGAAAAAAACCAAGTAAGTGGGAAGATTGCCTACAATTGGTAGAATTTTCATACAATAATGGGTACCAAACTTCGGCTAAAATGACCCCCTTCGATATATTATATGGAAGAAAGTGTACGACTCCAATAGGATTGGGATAATCAAGTTGACAGACTGATGGTTAGACCAGAAATGTTTCGGGAAATGGAGAGTATGGTAAGAAAGGTAGAATAAAACTTAAAAGAGACACATGACAGACAAAAGAGTTACGTGCACTAGAAAACAAGACACCTGGAGTTTCAAGTGGGAGACCATGTTTACTTAAAATTCAAAGGCTGGAAAAGTTCACTAAATCTAGGGAATTGTGCCAAGTTGACACCCAAGTTTTGTGGGCCCTTAGAGATACTAGCTCGAATCGGACCCGTAGCATACCAACTTACACTTCTAGCCAATCTAAAAATTCATAATGTATTTCATGTTTCTTTATTAAAGAATTATGTTCATGACCCTACTCATATGACTGATTGGAACATGGTGTAGGTGGAAAACGAGTTCCAAGCAGAACCTCTACACATTCTAGATCAGAGAGAAATAACACTTTAGAATAGAGTCGTCGCTTAGGTAAAAGTGCAATGGAAACATTGTACCCCTAAGGAGGCCACTTGGTAGTTGGAGGTAGATTTGTTGAAATCTCAACCAATATTGTTCCAAGAAAGGATCTAACACTGAGGATAGTGTTTTATTGAAGGGGGAAAGGATGTGATATCTCCAAAAATAATTTTTGTTGTTTTTGGCAATTTCGAATTTCGAATTTAATTAATTGTAATTAATGATTATGATTTTTGGGCAGAGACCTGATTTGACCCAACTAAGTTCTTGACTATGACACTTGAATGAAAAAACATATTTTATAATTATTTCTGGAAGACAAATGCAACATCCATGTTGAAATCAATTGACCATGACTCCATGAGTGGGGTACATGTTGGAACTACCTCAGGGTTGATAGTTACAAGTGGAAATTCAAGAATTTGGCCATTGGAAACCCCTAAAAATCATGGATTTGGAAAGCTCTGAAAATTCCCAAGGGAGGGAAAAGACCTAAGCAAAAATGACTTTGG
Source organism: Picea glauca (assembly GCA_000966675.3). Lineage (NCBI taxonomy): Eukaryota > Viridiplantae > Streptophyta > Pinopsida > Pinales > Pinaceae > Picea > Picea glauca. Next base: position 19,602 of record JZKD02S0945678.1, on the reverse strand, counting down.
ATATATGGCATATGTGAGGAGGCAATACGCTGCCTAGTATGCTGGGGGGGAAAGGAAAATTTGTCTCTTGTTGTTATGAACACTACTATCTGAGTGTGAGGCAAGGAGAGGACTATTGAAACTGAAAAGCATTGGCTAAGGAGGATTTCCAAGATATCCCTCATGGATTAATGGTCATGCTAGAGGGTGTATAGGACAAGTGATTTGGCTACCCTGTTCTAAGGTTGGGAGGAACCTGGTTGTTCCCTTTGTTGTTCTAGTACTTATCGAGATATGTTCATCTACTCCCCCTCTTGTTATATCTGGATTTTTGAAATGATAAGACATGCCCTCTACTTCTAGATGTATACCCTATTATACATATGTGAATAAATGGAAACTATAGAGTTATTGTATGATACTTGTTGTAGAAATAATTATGTTCTGCTAAAGGTTGCATTTATAAGCTTATGCCAGGTTATCTGTTGTAGGAACCATCTATTCTGTTAAAGAATATATATATTTAGTTACTGTAGGTGATCTCTTGTAGGAACATAACTATTATGTTAATAAATGGACTTATAAAGTGATTGTGTATTAGTTGTGGTAGGAATAGATCTAAATAGTAAATAGTGTTGTAAAGCCACTATGTATTAGTCATGGCAAGGATAGAGTTATCTTATATAAAGTAATAATTTAACCAAGAAGATACAAAATACAAATTCTGGAAAATCCCTACCTATCATAAGATCATACGCTTATAAGATATTCAAGTTCTGTATTAAAAATTCAACGTGTATAGATTAAAATCCCAAATCGAGACATAACTCTACTATGATAGGAATTCACAAAGTATACATAGATATATGAATATAGTTATGAAGTATATGCATTTATATTCGACAATCGATACAGTAGTTGATATAGAAATGGAAATACATAATTAGAAGAATTTTGTACACATATTATATAATTAATATGTAAACATTTTAATGCATATGTAGAATCAAATGTACAAATTAAAGTATCAAAAGAATGGTTGTATATATATAAAGAAATCTCCCCGGATATATTTACAGAGTCACATCTATAATTTTCTACAGTCATAGATTCATACCTTTTAAATATATATTGCTTAGATCCAACCAACACTGACTATGGCAGGGAAAACAAATAGTTTCATATAGTCATGACATCTTCAGGAAACTTTGAGTACAGATTGGAAAGGAAACAAACAGTTCAGACTAACTTTTTACATTTACAGAATAAAACATTACAAAAGTAAACAAAGAAATTAATACATCCAGAACCTTTTTATTCGTTACGCATAATATCTACTGTGATAAAGGTTGAAAGTAAAGCCACAAGAATGTAGAATAATATGTATTATTCACAATATTATTTATTCCAGAATATTGAAAAACGGTTCTATTATGCAAAAAAAATCTATTTGTATTTCCATTCCAATACTGTTTCGAATAATTTCATAGTAAAGTTTGATATAATCATTCGGCCAAATATAAAATTTTAAGGTTTAACTCTCTTACTCGATCATTAAGGCATGTAACAGAAGTAAGGAATCATTTAGCTTTAAACAACAAATCTTCACCCATAGATATGACTCTTTAATTTAAATCTTTTCAACCATTAGCCACCTACGACCCTCCTTGAAAGGGGCAAGGTGGAACCCAAATACCTCTTATGTGGGAGGTAGAGGTTGGAATCCAAAATTCTGGTGTGACCGAATCCCCTAAACAAGATTGCACAAAATACCTTTAATAATTGTTCAAGAGAGATAAGACTAATATAATAAAATGATTAGTAACAGGAAAGGATTTGCAGAGTCTTACTTAACTTTTAATTGAGGGATATGATATCCTTCTCTATTGCGATGAGCTGAGTAATGTCCAAGACCGAAATGGGAGGAGGATACCAAGACTCCCTCATGGGTAACCTCGCAATCACAGGGTCACATCATTAGTGATAAGAACTATATTAAGTAAATCGAAAAACATTGCAGGAAAGAATATACAAATGATGATTACAGTGAAGTATGTGAGTCACATAATGAAAATGGACCAAATAATTATTCTAATTGTGAGCATTGAAATTGGCAGCCATAGGTCTACTAACACCATCCAAAGATAGAGTCTATCTAATACTGTCTGAGAAAGATTTATTTAAATACAAAGAAACACAGGGCCAACATCGTGTCGAATCACCAGACTCGTATGACCTTTATTATACTCTCAGGAATTAAGAAAATTGGCACGATAGGATGACCTAAATTTTAAAATATACAACGCGGGATACAAAGCATTTTTATTTGTGGCTATGCCGAATAAAACTTCAGAAAAACATTCAAATAAGATGTTATAGTCATAAGAATTCATCGAGTAGTTCGGGAAATGAGAACTTGAATAAAACCCTAATACCAGGTACCCAACCAGGGTAGGAAAACATTTATTCAAAACTTACCAAATGAGATTCCATATCATGAATAATTTTTAATAGACAGTCACTGCATGAATCCCTAACCTACCGAATGACTTATGGGCTATATTCTTGGTGAAGTCAAGAGGAGACTCAACACCTAGTAATGGTGCAAAAAGAATTAATGGAATGTAAGAGACAACTAACCCTAATAGTAAACGACATACGGATTGAATGCTACCTCTGTGAACTCATTGGAAAAGGAACACAAATAACAAAATGTCAAAGATCTTGAGTATAATGTATAAAATTAGAGGAGCCACTTATCAGTAATGAAAACAATCCAGGGAGGAGCTCCAAGCTACCATTCTCCCCATGCCAAGAAAGAAAAGAGAAACGAAGATCCAACTTCGAAATAGTTTCACAAAAATGACAAAGGAGTAACTAATGTAACCCTAAAGCTCACACCCCATGCATGATGAGTGTTTATGGTACAACAAGAGGTGTGGGCCATGTGATGGAACTAACTTGGTGCATTTAGGTTGGACGGCGGTACAGGGATGGCCTTTTTTCTCAACTAACTCCATTAAGGGCCAAGTTAGAGGTTTAACTCTCAACTGTCATAAACCCTGCTCTCACATTTAATGAATTACAAAAGTGAAGGGTGGTTTCCTCGAAATATTATGATTTGGAAATATTTAATCCATAACCACTACTAGTACCATTTAGCACCTAGTCTGGTTAGACGTCACTCATATTTGGTAGAGTTAAGGAATTGTTAGCATAGGGTTTCCCTTCTAACCATAAAAGTTGTTATACTGTGTGTCGAACAAAAAAATATTACCCAACCAAAAATTATACCGAGAATGCCTGTCGATGGCTTTGGTCATGGATAGAAGAGCCAAAAACTTATGTTAAACCAACATATCACCAAGGTATATAATCCCAACCCTAATACATTATGTATAAGTCTTTTTCATATACTCTTGGAATTTAACCTTGCGCACAGGTATGGAGGTGTGTTTTAGAGGTTAGGAACCTAAGTCCTATACCTATTTTAATTCCAAGTTAATACCAAGTATAAACTTATACCCACATATAAATGCTAGCATGACTTAAAAATTGAAAGAAAAATTCTAGATTGTGGGGTCTATCATTTTAGAAAAAAACTATGTGCATTGGGTGTTATGTTGGGTAGTAATGTCATCGTTGACATTCATAAATTAAGTAAACAATCATAGTTTAACAATGGAAATAGAAGGTTATTTCTTTTATTATAAGTCCATTTTTAAGGAATTGAAGGTTAATGTCGCTTAGAAGTTTTTTTTTTTATGACGAAATTGAGGTACATTACAAGTTTTCAAAAGGATTATTACTCATCATGTTTTCTTCTTGATGAGCAAGAGAAGAATATGTCTAGATGTTCTCATCAAGTGGAAGTGATATAATTCATCTTCATAATATGTCTCATCGAGATATTCTTCAATATTTTCATCATAAATAGGATCAAAGAATTCATCATCTTGATCTTGATCTTTAATGGTTTTGTAGACGTCCTTGGTCATGGAGAGAGGTTCATCATCAGTTGGGAAGTTTTTCTGGTACCCATACCTCTTGGTCACATCATTGTAAAATGATTTTGTTCCAAAATATACAATGTCCACTTTCCAAGATGAATTTAAGGTTGGCCTTTCCTCATGATGGTCGAGGATGGTGTCATATTTTTCTTCTATTTGTTGAAAAAACTAGCCAAAAAGTCTGTGCTAGGACAAAATTCTATCAGTTGTTCAAAAAAAGCATCTTATTCTATGCTTTCCTTGAGGAACTCAAAACTTTCCTGATTGTTCCTTTCAACTTCTTTTATTTCAATTGTTCTTTCAACAAACTCTGAAAGAAGGTTTTCTCTCAAACATTCAATAGGATCAAGGTCAAAACCTTCTCTTGAAAATTCTTCTGGTCCCCAACGTTTAAGGAAATCTCTAATGAGGATCGTCAAAGAAGATATACTTCTTGGCTTACAAGAATTCTTGCTCCAATCTGTTTGTTAATTTTTCAAGGATAGAAAGAAAAACCATAGGCATACATCTTCATGTAGTACATTCACATAGTAGATGCATCTAGAAATTCAAAACTGTGTGTTATTATCCAATGTGATGTACCCCAAACTTCACTAAATAAAAAAAAATTGATCGGGGAATTAATATCTATCAAATTATTGAAATTGTTCGTGACACACAAATTATTTCCTTATAAATCTAACTCATTGTTGATGCACATAAAATTTTGTCTATACTAGACTTATCATCCAGTATGAGGTTTAGTGTTAAAATAAGAAATTGCTATTACTATCCATTCTATCCTCAAATTTGATTAACTCAAATTCTATCCTCCTTGCCACTGCATTAAAGTCTTAATTCTGATTACATTGTTAGAAAGGTACTAGGACTATTTAGGTCCAGTATAAAGTTTGAATTCATAACATGTTAAGTTTCATTGAACGTATAAGAATGATACCCATTAATGCCATAACAATGCCCCATCCAATTATTATAAACTAGGTTATGTATACAATATATATTACATATGTCGAGACTTTATGTAAGAACTATGACTATAAAGTTATGAACCTATCAAAATATGAAACTTAATTATTCTAGTCCATAGTCCATGCACTATGTTACAATAATCCACCCTAATAAACATTCTCCATAGTAAAAGTGAAAGTAACACATGATATGTAATGTGGATTATGAAATAAGTTCTACCAATTTGTAGCTAATAGCAATTCGACCTTTGGTTACCTATCTACTCCAAAAATTAAGTGATTCTTATAACATAAATAAGTGGATTTGAGATTAGGTCTGGACCTAGGACAATGTTTGGTTTTGTCATTTACTCAGGTTGAGTCCATTAATTGAGGATTGACCAACCTAGTACCCCCTAGGCCTACCATTGTAGTGAACCGCCTACTATGGGATAAAAAATTAAGATAAATCACATGGCTAGGAGTGGGGTGGTGTACCTGACACTCCTCCCCACCATTGAGGGACTCGAGGTGCTATTAATCCCTTTGTAACTATTCTCTTCAGTTTCAATTCTCTTGGTCATTTGACTATTTTTTGTTTTGCAACTCGTGCTAGCACTCAACTCTATTAAGGAATTCGACACCATAGATAGTATTCAGATCTATGAAGTATCTCCAAAGGCACAATAAGTACTCTATTACCCCTATACGAAAATTTTAAAAGGATTCTTCCGTGGTTTAGGTGTTGTTCCTTTGCAATTGTGCTCTGTGTGAATCCCTTCTTGCGAAATTTAGTCTCATGTACAAATCCCTTTGTAAACATTCGTTGTCTCATATAATATATGATCTCTATGGAATAATTTTATTTGAATAAATAAACCCATTACTCTCTATGGAATACCCTCTCTATTCAGGCGACATGTGCTCTCTGTGAAAAGAAAACTATATTTATTTAAATACAATGTACTCCATGTGTTTTATCTCCTCTATCTATGCATTGAATATTCTTTGAAGAATAGTTTCCTTTGAGTATATAACATATCATAATCTTTGTGGGATAATATATATTTACAATACTTTCCTTTTTTGAATAGAATCCTTCGTCTATGCATCATGCTTCTTTGTGGGGAAAGTTCTTTGTAACATAAATACTCTTTGTAATATTTATTCACACGGGTTTTCAGACTACACAGGTTTAATAGACCCATGACCTTTTTCCAGGGTTATTATGTAAGGAGACACTGTAAATATGAGATACGGGTGAAGGTCGATACTGAATGCAGTTAAGATGTTGTAATTTTTGTCAATCCCGGACCTGGATGTAGTCCATGAATCTTCTTGTATTAAAACCTTTAATACAGTTCTTTGTGAGGTTAAATTTGTATTTGAACTCTTTATGTATGTTTTTACTGATTAATGATTTTCTTAAATACAGAACCCGTGGAGTGATTATTACTGCTAAAGGTTAATGATTTTCCTCGTAATATTTGTTCTATATACTTATTTTATCTAACAAATATATTCCTCTGAACTGATAAAAAATCTAGGTCAATCAAAGGAAAACTGACAATAATCCTTTTTTCTATTTCACCCACCATAGTTATCTTTCTATCTGAGTAAAGTAGGTATCTTTGTCAGAATTTTCCTTTTTATAAAAATGCTAAGTCTCTTTTGTTTTAATTGTTGAATCTAGACTTGGTTTCCAACTTCATGACCATGAATTCCTTCCATTCTCTTTGGTCCATGTGAACAATATTTTGATAAAGTACGTATGAATTATTCCCTTGATGAATGTTCTATAATTAGATGATAATATTTATCATTCTGGCCTCCGTAAGGAGAAGAGTAACTTATTATCGCTACTTTATTAAATATTTTCTTGTAAGTTTCCTTAATGGTTACAATTTTGTGATTCCACTCTATATATTTGTTCTATGTATTTTAGATTCTGAAAGTTCTTGAGAATATGCACAGGGATATTGAAACAACAAAGTTTTGTATTAAAAGTCTATTCTTTTTTATTTCAATTGATAATTGAAAATTTTATGCATGGATATTTATATTCATTATGGGTCCCTTTTTCTTTGTGAGGGAACCCATGAGATGTTTACAGATCCACTCCTCCTCCTCTTGGATCATGGATAAACTACTTCACAAGGAAATAAATACAATCAGATATTCGTCGGTATCCAAGATAAGTTGTGTTTTAACTTACCTTATTTATTTCATTAAATAAAGACTTGAGTAATAGTAAGGATGCTAATACCCTCACTTTAGTTCTCTTACAGATTGGTCATAACAGTGCGCTTGATGAAGGAAACTTCCTACCAACAAAAGGTATTTCATTTCCATGTTCTACAACCATCGTTCCATGCACACATTTTCTTTCGTTAGAGACAATTTCTATGTAGACTCCTTTAAATCTCTGGTTTTTTTTAAGTTTGTTGAGTTATTGGGTCTATGGTGTCCCAATTGTATTTTTTGGTCAATGACCTATTGACTGTAATAGTTTCATTTATTAGTAAAACATTAGGAGGTCTACTATATCAACTATCTTTCTATGTAATAGATACATATAAAAATGTGTTTGGGACTTTTATTGTTTCCACCTATCTTCAACATGATAGAAGAATAATAACACACTCTCATTTTATTTCCTTTTCGAAGTATTTGATTATGTACAGATTTGAACATAAATAATAATACAGTTTTATAATGGCCAATAGGCAAATAAACACATTTTTTTCCATTTATTTATATATTCATACATATATCTAACATTAATACTTCAGATAAACAATACTACCAATATCATTACATTGTGGCAATCCATAATCTAACATGGTGATATAGTCCACTTAAACATATTTCACTTATATGTATTAAACCAAAACATATTCCTACCCCGATAAAAACCATAAATATAACATCAAAAATGAAATATATAGTTGAGATACATATATGAATATTGATGATAGAAAACAAATGGAACAACCACGTTCCACCCAACCGTAGAACAAAACAATCACAGTCACTTGTCCTAATCACCCCCTAGCTTGATGAAGATTCCATAAGGGTGAAATTAGTCATTGTCCTTATCCACTACAACCTTCAACATATCAGAAAAAAAACTTTTCCTTACACCAAAGGTGCTCCTAATAGAAAAAGATAGTTTTCCCTCTCAACATACTCAACAATGTCGTGCCTCCCACATATGTTCCATATATCTTGTACCTAGGAATTTTCATTTCCTTCCCTCCTTGGGGAAGTTCCCATCTTTAAAAATACCTAATTTTTAGGGGCTAATAGTGGCATAACTCATGCTCTTCAAGTTGTAAAAATCAGCTCTAAGTTAACTCAATCCTATTCACCACACATGGAATCATATTCAACAATTTTTAACCTAGTTGTTCCATTTGTCTTCCATCATTTAATTTATTAAAAAATTTGTCTCATACATGTGTCCAACAAAAAAGGATAGTTGGGAAAGTCAATTTTTTTCCCAACAGTCATTAAATAATTAATTACATAATCCAAAATTCTAAATTCAGATTTTCGCTAAATGACAATTTATTTCCAAGTCTGAATTTCAAAAAATAGAAATTCATTTCTAAATTCAACTTGGAATTTATTTTTCTAAAATTTGAGGATATTACATCCTCTCCCCCTTGAGTAAAATGTTTTTCTTAGTGTTATTCATCTCTCAAAATAGGTTTGGATAAGATTTCATCATATCTTCTTCCAATTCCCAAGTGGCCTCCTCAGGACTTAAGTGCTTGCATTTCACTTTTATCTGGGCAATGGCTCTATTCCAAAGTGCTATTTATTTCCTTTCAAGAATGCACAAAAGTTCTACTTGGAACTTGCCTTTTCGTTCGACCTGCACCATGTTTCATTCAATGATGTGAGTAGGATTATGAATATATATTTTCAATAATGAAACTTGAAAAAGATTATGAACTTTTAAATTTGCACGAAGTGCTAGTTGATACGCCACGGGTCCGATTCAAGTTAAAATCTCGAAGGGACAACAAAACCTTGGTGCTAACTTGGAACAATCTCCTATATTGAGAGAGATCCTTCTCACTTTGACTTTTAGATATACATGTTCCTAAATTTGAAATTCTTGATGTCTTCTTTTTATATCTGCATAGTTTTTATGTCAGTCTTGGGCCTCTTTTAAGTTCTTCTATACCCTTTTTACCATTATCTCCCTTTCTTGGAGCATTTTCAGTCCCACCATAATCCTGTCAACTGGATTATCCCAACTAATTGGGGTTGTGAATTTCCTTATGTATAATACTTCGAAGGGTCTCATCTTAGTTGATGTCTCATAATCGTTATTGTAAGAAAACTCAACTAA
>JZKD02S0945678.1:0-10293 GCA_000966675.3 Picea glauca | reverse complement strand
AGAGATTCGTGGAATGTACCAACCAATTTTAATAGAAGTATTGTACTTCCAATATTTATATTTAATAGTTTGTACATTTAGAGGTATTTTCACTATAAGTATATAAAAGAAAATATGTTACATTCATTTTATTTTTTTCAAAAAAAAAAAAACTTAACTTTTATTACAAGAAATAAAAAATACATTTTGTATAAAGCATAGAGATAGAAAACATTTAGGTCTGAGATAAATTTAATCCTCAATAGGGAGAAATGCATAGCACAAATGCCCTTGAAAAAGTGGCCTCAAAGTCGGCACATAAAATAACCACCAATCTAAGTCAATAAAAATGGAAAAAAATCACATGAGAAGAGAACTTGGAGGGACAGAGAGAGGCATGTAAACCCCTCAAAATATGGGTCCAAAGGGACAACAAGAGAAAATTCAACCATTCAAGGGATTCCAAAAGATGGATGCCCTAGATGGACCTGAAAGTGCTAACCCCACCAAAAAAAATCAACACTGCATGCTTGTAGAAATAGGACCTCAAAGCTCTAGATCAAGCCTTGCCAAGAAGAAAGATCAAACCCAAGAATTAGCTCCACACCACAGACCAGAGACCCTAATGCATCAAGCCTTGAACATGCCAGTAGGGATGGACTGATGAAGACCACACCCTCAAAAAACTTAGAAAGAATATTTGCACACACTAAAGGTTGAAAGAAAGAATATTCCACAAAAAAACCCCGGAGATGAAGGAGACCAGATCTTTGTGGAAAACAACCCTCTCAAGAAAGAGGAAAAAAAAATAACGAAACTGAAGAAGTTCCACCTCATGCACGAAAACTAAGGATGCAAGCATCGATAGGAACCACCTCCCTAAAGAAAACCTGATCCAAACATGAAGATCACGATATGTGCAGAAAGATCCATTCCCACCAGCATAGAACCATATGTATCTAAGGAAGAGAGCCTGATCTAAAAATCCTAACAAATAAATCCCATGCCATAGCAGGGAGTAAGTGTCGAGGAGAGAGTTCTTCAAAGATGAAAGTAATGAGTGGGCATTCTCCAAGATCAGGGATAGGAAACAACCACCGAGCACAACCACCAGGGAAAAAACCAAAGCATGGGGACTCCGGCTAGGAAAACCCTAGGTGTAGCCCCGCATCCATCATGTACCGAAATCCCCTGAAGATATAAAATAACAAATGTGATCAACTACTTAACATTATTATTAATTCACTACTTATTCTGTAATAAATTTATTTTATTTTTACATTACTTCGACACAGAAAATTATTTCTTTCAAAGGATAATATGTTATAGTTATAAAAATTGTTTGTTACTACAACAAAACTAGTAGTAATTTGGTACATGTTATTTCACAAGTTGTAGGTATCCTGACTCAACCATTAAATGGAAACAACTAATAGGCCACCTACCCACTCTTACCTTAAGCAAGTGTTCCTGTCACTTTAGAGGTGAGATAGTCTCATCAAGGGGGGAATATCGGTGACCCTAGGGGGAAAAGGTATGTGAAAAAGGTAAAGGAAATAAAATTCTTCCTAAGGTCAAATATCTAGATGGAAAATGGAAAGAAAATATGAGTCTGAAGTGGTTTAAAGGTTTCCAAAGGCTTGGGTGAAGTCGAGACACAAGAAGAACCACTTTGCAATGATGCATGTTAGTTTGGATCAACAATTTAAGCTTGATGTCCCTAATTTACAAAAATAGATAACAATATATATCAACAAGAAAGAAGTATCATAGCTTCTTAAAATATTGTTTAAATTCAAGTGAGATATGCTTGAAACAAGTAGATAATGACTAAACTTCACAATTTATAGCATGAAACTTTAGAAATTAGTTGTGGCTACCATAAATATTGTATGAAAAAATATTTTTGGCATCCTTATGGATTAACAGGTTTTTTTATTACAACAGTAAAATCACCACCAAAATCCTCAAAGAAGACACACAAAAATTTCTTAAACCTTGTAGAACAAGTTAGCAAACTTTTAACAAGTTTTGGCAGTGAAAGAACAATTTAAGAGTGACTTTATATTAGGGTTTTTGCAGTGAATTTAACAACCTTATGGATGTATCAAGACAATCCCTATATCATAAAGTTTATCCAACAAAAATCACACATAATTATCTCAAAATGAGTGCCTAGGTTAGTAGTGGGTGATTGCATATTTTTAGGCCTCGTCTAACATTAGCTTAGGAGAAAATGGGGTTAGTAGGATAGGGTTAGTGAATCCCTAATGGATGTAGTTTATTTTAATTATAACAATAATAAATTGTAGTTGAGAGGGGAAACCCTAAGGGAGGAATAATTCCCAAGGCATCGAGATCACTATTCCAAAGAGAGAACTTTAAAACTTAAAAATTTCATGTTTACCAAGGCAACAATTTATTTCTTCGATGCAATAAGTAAATGACTGGTGCCTTGGAAATATGGGTGAATGGATTCAAGAAAATAAATATCTATAGGTACTACCTCCTTGGGGGTGTAAATCCTCTTACTCCCCAAGACATGTATCTCTAGCTAGGGTTTAGGCTAAGAGGGTGTATGCCCTTTTACTTCTCTTAGAAAACTCTTGTTAAATAAATAGCCTTTAATGATAAAGTGACTAATACTAAGGTGGGGTTGTATTCCCTTATACTTCCCTCCTATCACTAGAAAATAACCTTGACTTTCAAAATGTATGATAACCACAATTTAAAAACCTTACCAATTCAAGGAAAAAGCTAAGACAAATTACCATAAAATCTAGATATAAGCCTTCCAAGGCTAACGCATCAATTCCATCAAAAAATAATCCAAAACATAGCCATAAAAAATATCATAAGAAAGATAAATAGCCAAAGAGAGTAAAAATTTCAGTACAAGAGCCACTCACAATGGAGAGTTATGTTAAAATCAGATCTTATGATCTCTTATTTATAAAAAAATTCACTAAGATATTTTTTCGAGATAATTAAGGGTAAACCACAAGACTAGAGGTCAACAACCATAATCCTTCCCATTTTAAAAATTAATATTAAACAACTCTCTTTAATTTCAGTTTTGCAAAAATAAAAACCCTAGTTCATATCAACGTCACCCCTTTACGGTATGTTTTGGCACTAGGAGGAGGTCATTGGTGATGGAGAAAAGTAGAAAGGATTCCCAAAGACACATGTCAATAACACCAACAACTTCCTTCATTATCTAGGATCAATCCCTTCAAAACTTCCTTGTGCCAATGCATGTCAACTCACAACAAAACCCTAACCCCCTTAGGTGACATCATGCATCTAGATGTGAAATTTTTCCTCTAATAGGAAAATTTTTTGGTATGTGGGGGATAGCGTATGTCATCTAAGTCATATTTTAGGCCTTCAAAGTTTGATTTCTATCATCTTGCATTAGGTCCCTTGGAATCCACCTATGGGATTCAATCCCCATCAAAGCCCAAGCTAGGGTTGTTCTTCAAAATCTCTCCACCAACTAGGTCCTGCAAAGACAAATAATCACGCCCTCCAAATATCTCAAGTCATGAAATCATTATAAGTGAATCCAATCAATAAATGATCCACCTAAGGATGTCCATCAAAGATCACTATGTTAAACAATTAAGTTCTCAAAGACATTATGTGACTTGTCAAGATTGAATATGGGAGGGTTGATGAGGTGTCCTATTAGGTAGATCATTCCCTAGGTCAAGAAGAATTTCGAAGAGATCCCTCTCTAAGCCATGTAAATTGGGTGAAGTGGTTAGGGTAGTGACTCAATGGGAATATGACTCATGACATACAATATTTTTTAGTTTCTCATTCATTGGTGCCTTTATAGAGGGTGTGTCGTACCTTCGCGTGTAATAATTTTTCCAACCCCGTTATTTTCCCATTATTTCATAAATTTATGGAAAGGTTGAAGGCTACTTCGTTGGCATGGTGTCGAGATAATGGAAGTGTCACCCAAAAAATTGTGGAAATGAGAAGGTTGGCTCTGTATTAGACCTCCTTTGTCTTAGCCATAGAAGTGAGAGCCATTACCATGGCTTGGTAACTAGATGTTCTTAATATCATACCACTATATATTCATAGAAATGATAGGTCAGCTCATGATGAGATCTCATCTCCTTCAACTATCCTTCTAAGCATTCTTGATCATATTTTTTGTGGGTTTGCCTTTTTTTGATGAATTGTGTGAAGTAGTTTTGTGGAATGAGCACCAGGGTGTCCTTGTATTTGTATTGGGTTTGGCATTTTGAGTCCGAGCCAATGGAAAGAAGGATGAGGGATGGTAGGTGGATGGTTGAGAGGTGGGGTGGTTGTTGTAAGGGTAGGACTAAGGAATACAACCTCTAGGAGAGACTTTCCTTTCTATATCCAAAGATCTCTGAAACGTTTTGTCTAAAGTTGGATTTTCAAACAACTCTACTTCTCGATGGAATTGAATTAATAAACCAACCACAAATTTTAATATGACTACCTCTTTCAAATCTGGAACATGAAGTAAGAAGAGCATCTTGCAGAAGAATTCTATGTAGCCTTTCACTCCTTATGAAGGGAGTTGTCAAAGTTGGTGCCATTTGATCCATATGGATTTTTCATACCAAGGTGGGTAGCAGATATTTCTCAAAGATTCTGAAAGTTCAGCCCATGTTTTTATGGGTTATGAAGTAGAGGATTCTCGAGCATCGCCAATCTCTATCATAAATGTGGTCTTCTCTTTCTCTATATCCCAACAATTTTGTGCCAGTCCTTCTAATTGCAAGGTGACAATATGGAGTTTTATTTACTCAGTAAGGCCTATACATGTATTGAAACAGGTGGATAGGCTATAGATCCAAGAATTGACAATTTCACCATTTGTTTGCCCAACAAATTTGGATAGTTGTTTTTGAGTGTCCAACCGGAAGGGATCTGGATTGTTTTGTTGCTGCATTCTAAGTAGCTCATTGAGGACAGAGGCAAGATATTGGATGGGATTTGATGTCTTGGAATCTGAGTCGACTGCAAAAGGACCTTTGCATGGAGGCATTTTTAGTCTAGTTGAAGAGAAAAGGTGCCCCTGGGTTGCAATTCTTAACAAAGGACTTTGTTTTGAGAACATATGACTCAAAACCCTTAAGCAACGGAGCTTGAACTCATCTAGAGGGACAAATATATATTGTTTTATATATGTGGAACTCCTCTTTGTGGCAATGGATATTTGGGATCCCTTGGGGCTTATGATATATGTGGATCTTTTTGCATGAAACTGGGAACCCTCGAATGGGAAAACTCTTGATTATTTCATGAAAACCCTAAACAAATTTGGATCAATCTTCAAGAATGAAATATCTTCCATGGATATTTAGGATATGATACCAATTGATATTCCCAATAAGGTGATCTACAGGAGAAGTTAACCACACAAGCCATAGATTGATTTTTGACCAAAAACTCACCTTACAGGCGCAAATCTGAACAGGGGTGCACCATTAGTTTGGGTGACCAAGGAAATAGGGATCCAAGCCGAGGTGACCTGAGAGTGGCCAAGAGGTTTTTTCGATATCAGAGTGACCTCTCGAGATTAGTGGAAGAATTACAATGAAGACATGGAAGAGGGCACACTCACTTCATTCCCACAAAGAAGAAACCAACAAGGGTGCAAACCGTAGTTGGTGCACCCTCATTTTTGCCTCATAAAACTCGAAGGAAATGATTTTCTCCCTCATACAGTGGCTATATAATAACATAATATTTATCTCCGAGGTGGAAGCATGGTAAACGGGGTGACCAGGAGGCAGCCATGAAGGGAGGCGCACTCGTTATTTTTCAGAAAAACCCTAAAAATGAAATTGTTTTGAATGTAAAATGAAAACTCAAAAAAGAAAACAACCAAGAAACACAGCTTTAGAATAAAAGGTAGGAATGCTTTATTTTAGTCCTGGTTCACTTTATATACCAAGGGAACCATTTATTTTACATATATTTAACTCATCATCAAAAGGTGAAGAAGTGTTGCGCTTACCTGATTGACTTGTGCACCCGAGGTGGGCGTAACCCTAGGTGGCCTCCTTGGTCAAAATGAAGCAACCCACATCCCATATACATATCCCAACATGTATGAAATCATCAATGTGGTCGTCAAATGTATCCCAGGTTCATTCCAATAATTTATCTGCATCACAAGAGTTGACTACTTCTTCATTCTTTTCGAGCGGGACAATAGATATCAATCTCTCTTTCAGGCCTTCTAGAAGATAAAATTCATTGATATCTTCATTTAGAGATTCATGCAACAAAGAATCATAAAAAAATTGTGACATCCCCAAAAAAGATTTATTTTTAAGTTTGAGATTTCTTAGGAAATTTTGTTCGTTTTTGGTAAATTGGAAATTGGAAAATTTTTGCCATTTTTTGAAATTCTGAATTTCAAATTTAATTAATTGTAATTAATGATTATGATTGTTGGGAAGAGACCTAATTTGACCGAACTAAATTATTTAATATGACACTTGTATGAAACAAAATACTTTATAATTATTTTTGGAAGACAAATGGAATGTCCATGTTGAAATCAGCTGACCATGAGTCAATGAGTGGGGAACATGTTGGAACTACCTCGAGGATGATTGTTACAAGTGGAAAATAAATAATTTGGCCATTATCAGCCCATGACATACAATATTTTGTAGTTTCTCATTCATTGGTGCCTTTGTAGAGGGTGTGTGGTACCTTCGTGTGCAATGCAATTTTTCCAACCCCGTTATTTTCCCATTATTTCATAAATTTAAGGAAAGGTTGAAGGCCACTTCATTGGCATGGTGTTGAGATAATGGAAGTTTCACCCACAAAATTGTGGAACTGAGAAGGTTGGCTCGTGATTATACCCCCTTTGTCTTAGCCATGGAAGTGAGAGCCATTACCCTGGCTTGGTAACTAGATGTTGGTAATGTCATACCACTAGATATTCATAGAAATGATAGGTCGACTCATGATGAGATCTCATCTCCACCAACTATCCTTTTAATCATTCTTAATCATATTTTTTGTGGGTCTCCCTTTTTCTGATGAATTGTGTGAAGTAGTTTTGTGGAAAGAGCACTAGGGTGTCCTTGTATTTGTATTGGGTTTGTGGTTTTGAGTCCGAGCCGATGGAAAGAAGGCTGAGGGATGGGAGGTGGATGGTTGAGAGGTGGGGTGGTTGGTGCAAGGGTAGGACTGAGGAATACAACCTCTAGGAGAGACTTTCCTTTCTATATCCAAAGATCTCTTAAACCTTTTATCTAAAGTTGGATTTTCAAACAACTCTACTTCTCGATGGAATTGACTTAATAAACTAGCCACAAATTTTAATATGAGTACCTCTTTCAGATATGGAACATGAAGTAAGGATATCATCTTGCAGAATAATTCTATGTAGCCTTTCACTCCTTGTGAATGGAGTTGTCAAAGTTGGTTCCATTTGATCCATATGGATTTTTCATACCGAGGTGGGTATAAGTGATTTCTCAAAGATTCTGAAAGTTCATCCCAAGTTTTTATGGGTTGCGAAGTAGAGGATTCTAGAGCATCGCCAATCTTTATCATAAATGTGGTCTTCTCTTTCTCTTTACCCCAACAATTTTGTGTTATTCCTTCTAATTGTAAGGTGACAATGTGGAGTTTTCTTTCTTCAGTAAGGGCTAGACATGCATTGAAACAGGTGGATAGGCTACAAATCCAAGAATTGACCATTTCACCATTTGTTTTCCCAACAAATTTGGATAGTTTGATTTGAGTGTCCAACCGGAAGGGATCTGGATTTTTTTGTTGTTGCATTCTAAGTAGCTCATTGAGGATAGAAGCAAGATATTGGATGGGATTTGATGTCTTGGAATCTGATTCAAATGTAAAAGGACCTTTGAGTGGAGGCATTGTCAGTCCAGTTGAAGAGAAAAGGTGCCCCTGGGTTGCAATTCTTAACAAAGGACTTTGTTTTGAGAACATATGACTCAAAACCCTTAAGCAAAGGAGCTTGAGCTGGTCTAGAGGGACATATGTGTATTGTTTTAGATCTGTGGAACTCCTCTCTGTAGAAATGGATATGTTGTCTCCCTTGGGGATTATGATATATGTGGATCTTCTTGCATCAAACTGGGAACCCTCGAATGGGAAAACTCTAGATTATTTCATGAAAACCCTAAACAAATTTGGCTCAATCTTCAAGAATGGAAGATATTCCATGGATATTTAGGATATGATACCAATCGATCTGCCCAAGAAGGTGATATATAGGATAAGGTGACCACACAAGCCATAGCTCGATTTTTGACTAGAAACTCACCTCAAGGGTGCAAATCTGAATAGGGGTGCACCATTAGTTTGGGTGACCAAGGAAATAGGGATCCAAGCCGAGGTGACTCGAGAGTGGCCAGGAGTTCTTTTTTATATCAAAGTGACCTCTGGGGATTAATGGAAGAATGAAAATGGAGCCATGGAAGAGGGCACACTCACTTCATTCCCACAAAGAAGAAACCAACAAGAGCGCAAACCCTAGTTGGTGCACCCTCCCTTCTGCCTCATAAAACTCGAAGGAAATGATTTTCTCCCTCAGACAGTGGCTAGCTAATGAAATAATATTTATCTTAGAGGTAGAATCATGGTAAACGGGGTCACCAGGAGGCAGCCATGAAGGAAGGCGCACTGGTTATTCTTCAAAAAAACCCTAAAAATGAAATTATTGTGAATGTAAAATGAAAATTCAAAAAAGAAAACAACCAAGAAACACAGCTTCAGAAGAAAAGGTAGGAATGCTTTATTTTAGTCCTGGTTCACTTTATATACCAAGGGAACCATTTATTTTACATATATTTAACTCATGATCAAAAGGTGAAGAAGTGTTGCGCTTAGCTGATTGACTTGTGTACCCGAGGTGGCGTAACCCTAGGTGGCCTCCTTGGCCAAAATGAGGCAAACCACATCCCATATACATATCCCAACATGTATGAAATCATCAATGTGGTCATAAAACGTATCCCAGGTTCATTCCAATAATTTATCTGCATCACAACAGTTGATTACTTCTTCATTCTTTTCGAGAGGGACAACAGATATCAATCTCTCGTTTAGGCCTTCTCGAAGATAAAATTCATTGATATCTTCATTTCCAAATTCATGCAAAAAAGAATCATAAAAATTTTGTGACATCCCCAAAAATGATTCATTTTTAAGTTTGATATTTCTTAGGAAATGTTTTTGGTTTTCGGTAAATTGGAAATTGGAAAATTTTTGCCATTTTTTGAAATTTTGAATTTCAAATTTAATTAATTGTAATTAATGATTATGATTGTTGGGAAGAGACCTTATTTGACCCAAATAACTTCTTGAATATGAAACTTGTATGAAACAAAATATTTTATAATTATTGTTGGAAGACAAATGGAATGTCCATGTTGAAATCAGTTGACCATGACTCAATGAGTGGGGGACATGTTGGAACTACCTCGAGGATGATTGTTACAAGTGGAAAATCAAGAATTTTTCCATTAGAATCCCCTGAAAATCTTGGATTTGGAAAGCTGTGAAAAATACCAAGGGAGGGAAAAGACCTAAGAAAAAATGACTTTGGATATATGGCATATCTGAGGAGGCAGGACATTGCCTAGTATGTTGGGGGGGGAAATAAATATGTCTCTTGTTGTTATGAACAGTACTGGCTGAGTGTGAGGTAAGGAGAGGAATGCTGAAAATGAAAAGTGTTGGTTGAGGAGGAGTTCCAAGTTATCCCTCATGGATTCATGGTCAGTATATGGGGTGAACATGACGAGTGATTTGGATGCCCTGTTCTAAGGTTGGGAGGAACCTGGTTGTTTCCTTTGTTGTTCTAGAACTTATCCAGATATGTTCATATACTGCCCCTCTTGTTATATTTGGATTTTTGAAATGATTATACATGCCTTATACTTCTACATGTATACTGTGACATCCCCAAAAATAATTTATTTTTTAGTTTGATATTTCTTTGGAAAATTATTTTGTTTTTCGTAAATTCGAAATTGGAATTTTTTTACCATTTTTGGCAATTCCAAATTTCAAATTTAATTAATTTTAATTAATTATTATGACTCTTGGGAAGAGACATGATTTGACCCAACTAGCTTCTTGACTATGACACTTGTATAAAAACAAAATATTTTATAATTATTGCAGGAAAAAAAATGGAACAACCATGTTCAAATTAGTTGACCATGACTCCATGAGTGGGGAACATGTTGGAACTACCCCAGGGATGATTGTTACAAGTGGAAAATCAAGTATTTGACCATGGGAAGCCCCTAAAAATCAGGG
>JZKD02S0945656.1:0-13798 GCA_000966675.3 Picea glauca | reverse complement strand
TGAAAACTTGATTATTGCATATTATGCTAAAGCCCTACATCATAATATAGCTATATGGGTTAATAGGTCTAAGAAAAACACATTACTAGAAGATTTTGAGGATGAGTCCTCATTGAAAAGGATATTGTTAGTTTAAAGGATAATGTAAATGTGGAAGCTGAATCAAGTTCCTCTTCTAAAAAGAAAATAGAAGTCTTTACTAGACCTTCCCCAAATAAAAAAGAACAAGAAACTTTAGACTTGGAGGGTTTACATAAAGCCTTCCATAAGTTATATAATCAAGTCATAGACTTGAAAAGATCTGTTGAAGAAGAATATTCAAGTAAAGGGGATTTTAGACCAACTTTTAAGAAACCTCTTCCTCCAAACAGACCAAATTTGACTACATAAGGTCTAAATTTTGAAGGGTTACAATATGATTTACAAACAATATTAGATGGAAATGATAGTTTTCTTTCTGTCCTACCTGAAAACCAAAACGATGCAGGTGAATAAGAAACACCTGATGAGGAGGACTCATCTCCCCCAGTTTTCGGACATCTTTCCGACAATATTTTCCATGCTAATTTCGAAACTATCCATAAAAACCAACACCCGTATAACACTCGAGTAAGGTGAAAAACACATATTCACTTGAGACAAGTAAGAATACGATGTCAAGACAACCAAAACAGGTTGAAATGTCACAAAATACCGTTTCCCTAGATTTAGAATATGATCTTGTTGAAGATCTTAAAAGGCTAAGGGAAAATATATCGATTTTTGAACTGCTCAAATTCCCTCTCATCCTACAGAAAATGCTGCGAAGTATAGATGATAATAGTAAAAAGAATGATCCTTTGAATAAAAAATCAACAGAAAATGGCATAAAAAAAATGAAAGATGTCGTGAGAAAAATACCACCTGAAGATCATAATAAAAAGGACACATCAGATAAAACTGTAAGGAATTTAGATAAAATTACTTCAGATGTAACAAAAAAAAAACAGCAGATTTCTACTCCCACACCACGAAAAAATGTACCACCGTTATTGTTAACTTTCAAAATCTTCAACAGAAATGTGAATAACTGTATGGTTGATTCTAGGGCCTCATCGAATGTAATGCCTTTGTTTGTTTGTGTGAAGATTAATGCTGAAGTCAAGCCTTCTGATTTGAAAAGTATTCAGTTAGAAAGAACTAATGTCACAGTTGTTGGCGAACTTAAAGATGTATTGATTAGATTGTCATCTAACCCAAAATTGCACCGGGTAATTGACATCGTTGTCATTGATATTCCAGAATTTTATGGCTTGTTCTTGAGCAGAGATTGGTCCGAACAATTGCACGGTTATTTTTCTACAGATTGGTCTCATCTGTGGTTACCGAAAAATGACCAACCTAACAAGATCACAGTTAATAGGGAACATTATCTTAAGTACATTGTTACAGATCTAAATGATTCGAATGAGCCTTTTACCATTGGTGTAAACCTATTTGAAGCTCAAGGTAGGGACACTTTCTTTGGGAATTTCATGACTGAAATATCCACTATTCCAAACCCGGATCAACAATATGAAATTGCAGCCCATACTCAGGCGACAGTTTTGAAAAATGATGCAAACATTGTTGATGATGATGAATTCTAGTCTTTATACTTTGATGGGTCTAAATATCGTGAAGGAGCCGGTGTGAGTTGTGTTTTGATTGACCCCAAAGGTAATAAGACATTGATTGCCTATCGATTAGAATTTGAGTGTACTAACAACACATCAGAATATGAAGCACTCCTGCAGGGACTAAATAAGGCCATAGATCTTAAGGTGCAAATATTGATGGTATTTGGTGATTCTGAAATTGTAGTTAAACAGGTAAAAAATTCTATTCATCGTTTATCACCTCATCTCAAAAACTACCAAACCAAGGTATGGAACTTAATCCATAAATTTCTCACTTTTAACATAAGTTCTATTCCTAGATCTAGTAATTTCGAAGCAGATTTATTGGCTAATGTTGCGTCGAAATTATTACCTACTGAGGGTTTTTCTCCTAATGCATTTTCTGTTGAAATGATGTTCAGACCATCGATCCCCGACAATATTACCAATTGGCAAGTGTTTGACGATGACCAACAAATCATAAATTTTTTACATATGGAGGACACTTTCCAAGATGTTTTAATTGATGAAAGTACTCACAATGAAAATCTCTGTGATTTTTGGGTAATATCTGACCCTCGTTCTGCTGAAACATTATCTGATATGGTAAATTCTATCCCTAAGTCTATCGTTAGATTAGAAAAGTTTTATGATTTACATGACAAGTTTAGGGGAGTGGTTAATTGAAAAACAAACAATTCCTCATTACTTTATGGGACTATAAACTTACGAACGCAAGATAATCCTCAGAATATCAATCTGGGTAAAGGGTGTTCTCAATAAGAAAGATCCGCATTCATAAAATAGTTTAAAGAATTTAAATATGTATGTTCTTGGACATACGATGATTTGAAAAACTTTGATCCAAACATAATACAACATGCAATTCCTATGAACCCCTAAACTTAACCATTTCAACAAAAACTTAGGAAAATGCATCCTAAATTAGAACCCACAGTAAAAAAGGAACTAAATAAATTATTAACCATCAAAATCATTTTTCCAGTTCGACATACCCAATGGGTATCCAACTTGGTCCCGATAAGAAAGAAGAATGGAGAAATTAGGCTCTGTGTCGATTTTTGTAACTTAAATCGAGCCTCTGATAAAGACAATTATCTTGTTCCTCCAATGGAATAAATTTTGCAACATGTGTCTGATTCTGAAAGGCTATATTTACTAGATGGTTTCTCAAGGTACAAATAGGTCCTTATATCCCCATCAGATCAGTTAAAAACCACATTCCACACCCCTTGGGGCACCTATGCCTAATCAAAAAATGCCTTTCAGATTGATTAATGCCGGAGCCACTTTCTAGAGGGAAATGGATATTGATTTTCGTGGCCTTATCAACCAATTATTTGTTGTCTACCTAGATGATGTCATTGTCTTTTCAAAGAAAAAAAAAAGATCACTTGTCACATCTTAGGGTTGTACGAGATCGTTGTTGTAAGTTCAGTATTTCACTGAATCCCAAGAAACCACTTTTTGCAGTAGAGCAGGGAAGATTACTTGGATTTATAGTTTCAAAGGAGGGAATCATTATAGACCCCGAACAAACACAAGCTATTTCCAATCTCCCTCCACCATCTTCCAAAAAGGAAATGCAATATTTTTTGGGTAAAATAAATTTCGTCAGACGCTTTGTTCCAAGTTTTTCTGAGATGGTTAGGCCTCTGCAAAACCTGATTAAAAATGATGTTCCTTTTAAATGGGGACCACAATAGAACCTAACTTTTAATTCCATTAGAAAATCTATAATCTAATCCCCCTCCTTAATGAGTCATGATTTCTCCAAAGACTTCACGCTTTACAATTTTGCATCAGATAGGTCGTATGTTGCTGTGCTTACTCAGAAAAATGTTGAAAATAATGAAATACACATTTCATTTATGAGTTATTCTTTTAAAGGAGAATAATTAAATTATCCTACAGTAGATCAACAAGCCTACTCAGTCTTTAAGGCAATTAAACATTTCAGACCTTACCTGTTGAAATCTAGGATAAAAATCATTGTTCCTTACCCTGCTGTAAGAAATCTGTTAGTTCATAAGGAACTTGGGGAGAAAAGGGCTAATTGGATGACCTCCCTTAAAGAGTATGATCTCAAAATCCTACCCACACAAATTGTTAGAGACCAAGGCCTTTGAAAACTAGTGGCTGACTCAGTCTAAATGACAGAAAATCAACCAACAACACTAGCTGAAAAAATTTCATAATGAAACACAAATCTATTGTACACAAACTATGCCTAATTCATGGTATAATGATATCAGATTTTATTTGCTGCACATAACTACTCCTCGAAATCATGATCCAAAAAACAAAAGAGCGCTAAGGCTCAAATCTGCATCTTTTCAATTAATTAAGGATGTATTGTTTTAGAAGAATTTTGATGGTGTATTTTTGCGTTGCCTAGAAAATGAAGAATCCGAAAATGTACTTGCTGAGTTACATTCCGGTGATGTCAGGGGTCATTTTCATGGAGACACAACTGCCCACAAAGTACTTAGGGATGGTTACTATTGGCCCACATTATTTAAGGATGCTCATACTATGGCTCACAAATGTATAATTTGTCAAAAAGCTACAGGAAGGGTCAAGAAGGTTGCATTTCCCTTGCAACCCGTTACAATAGATACACCATTCCAATAGTGGGGCCTAGATATCATAGGACCAATTAACCCACCTTCTTCACAACCACACAAATACATTCTCATGGCAACATATTATTTTACAAGATGGTCTGAAGCTTTACCGTTAAGGGTAGTAAACACTAATCGGGTAATTTCGTTCTTGAATTCTCATATTATCACATGTTTTAGAATACCCAAATGTTTAGTTTTTGATAACGCTTCTTATTTTTCTTCCTTGGACATGAATGTTTTTTCTCTAGAAAAAGGAATTAAACTAAAATACTCCATTAGTTATTATACTCAAGGCAATGGCTTGGCTGAGTCAACAAACAAAAATCTGATTAAAATACTGAAAAGAATAGTGTCAGATAATCACAAAGATTGGCACAATGCATTATATAATACATTATGGGCTAATAGGGTCACCCCAAAAACATCCATCGGCAATTCTCCTTTATTCCTCGTATACGGAAGAGAAGATATCCTTCCTCCCCACGTCCTTCTCCCCTCACTTCAGTTATCTCATAAAGTTCAGGAGGGAGAATTCCCCCCTTCAGAGAATTGAATAAATGCTTTGCTTAAATTAGAAGAAACTAGGACAAGCAAAACATAAATTGGACCAACACCAACAAATTCTTAAAAACCAATTTGATGCAAGTTTGTCCTTGGATAGATAATTTGATGTAGGAGATTTGGTTCTTAAGTGGGACAAAGCACATGAGGATAAATGAGAACATAGCAAGTTTCAAAACCTGTGGTTGGGGCCTTTTGTTATTGGAGAAAAATTGGGTCCTAGCTCCTTTCATTTGCAAAACTTGGAGGGACAACCATACACTTTCCCGGTGAATGACCAGACTCTCAAGAAGTACTTCGCCTGAGTGGAATAAGACCTGCCCCCTGTAAATATCCCTAGATGTTTATATTTTTGTTTTCTGTTGATTATTTTATTGTTGCTTTCATTGTTTGGTTTTATTTTTCAAGTTATTTCTGACTCACAACCCATTGTGAAAGAGAATTTTCATCATCGGATTTATCACTAATGGAAGTTTGAAATAGTTAAAACATCTTCAATATTAAGGTTTAGCTAAAATGATTTGTTTATAAGACGATCATTTTAGAAGTCTTTTCCAGAATATTATTCCTGAAATTTTGTCAAGATCTTTGGGAAGTATGATCACCTTTAAACTTTTAACACCATCCCAGTTCTAATGAGATCACCTCGAAGTGCTTCCCCATCCTCTAGATATTTTCTTGATTGAAATCTAAATGTCTAAAACATGATTAAAACTATCAGTTCTTAAAGAAAAAAAGAAAATATTAATGATCGATCATATATCTGTTTGGCTATCAAGTCTCCGGTATCTCTCCGCTCTCTCGTCATTATGAAATCTTCAAATTATATCATTATAAATGACCAAGGAGAGTTGTAAACACTTCAACATGTGGGAAATGTGTGTAAACCCGTCGGGGTATTGAATAGGCCTACTGGCAGCAGGTAAATGCGCACATGATACCAAGACAACTTTATCGGGGTACTGAATGGGCATGCTGGTAGTGAAGCAATGTCGGGTTAGAGATATGTGAGGTATGTTTTATGAGATTGATCGTATATCAAAAGTTTTATATCATGGATAGACGACTCTTGGATGGGATTAAAGTACTTTAGTGGGTTAAATGACATCCCTGTCGAGGCTATGAATGCCTACTGGCAACAGTGGCCTTGTCAACCATATTGAAATTACCTTTATAAATATTTTTGCCTTTTGATCAAAACTAATTTTCAGGTTATAATCATTTTTTAAAGCACTCCTTTTGAATATGATTGTATTAATTTTTCTGAACTAATCTTAATAATTTAATCTTCAATTATGATCTATTTCAAAGTTGCTTTAAGTGTTATTTAAGTTTTTTTTTTCCTTGACATAAAGTTTTGATGATGCAGAGATAACCGCTTTGCCCACTGAGATGCCATTGTTGGCAGCCAAATTATCATATCGCTTCGTTGATTTTTTGAAACGCAAAAATTGCAAAGAATTTTTTTATCCATTGCCTAATTTATTTTTATGACGAAATTGATCATTGTTTTTGGGTGATTACTTGGTTGATCAGTTGTTTTATTTTTAGCTGACTCGTTTACCGATTTCATTTTCATGACTAACAAACATGAAATTGAAATCCTTTTATAAGCACTTTGAATGAACTCTAAAGGTTCTCACCCTGTGAAATCAAACAAACCTTTGGAAGTCCTAAAATAACAAAACATTTAGGCTTGGTGAATAGGTGACCATGTGGAAATTTTATAAAAGTTTCATAGCATAAGGATAGAACCAAATCGTGGGTGATTTATGTTATGATTAAATCATTTTTTAAAGTTTGATTATTTCCTTACCCTTTGCGATTTTGGTTATGTTTTTGTTACCTTACCATATGATCTGAATGCTACATTAAACTGTTTTGTCACTATCTTATCAACGTATGACTTGGCTAACAACCGTGATATGAAACCATTACTTCTTTCTCCTGTCCATCAGTGATCACATTCATTTCAAATTTTGGATGGTCCTTCGTAACCATAGATTAGGTTTTAGGAGGCAAAGTGGTTTTTGATTTTTTTGTCCTCCGGTTCTGGATGTTTAATCAAAGATTGAGGTGGAAGTCATGGTAGCATCCTTCCGAGCCCTTATTTTTCAGGTCATCGTTAGCCATGCAAACTCAACCATTTGTTTTGGGTTAGCTCGAGTGTAGACCCCTCCATTTTGAATCGTTTGGTAGATTGTGCGCAAGATGATGGCTCGTGTGGTTAGGGTGGAGCCAAATGGCTCACATGATTTTCTATCTCATGACGAAGCTATAGATGATCTTGTCCTTTTCGGTTGGGTTAATTTCATCCAGTCTTTTGAGGGTTTTAACCTGGAAGTTTCACAATCCTTTGCCAAAACTTTTGATGGTGCCAAATCCAAGGTAGACGACTTGCAGTTACAAGTAAACGAAGAATCCATAATTGAGGCCACGGGTTTGTCGTAGGAAGGGGACCGCTGGTTCAAGAATCTAAAGATAGAAAGCATCCCATGGAGTTTACTGTTGGTATCTAGAAAGTCATGCTATAACGTAAAAGGTATGCCTATCCAATTGTTCACAACTCGTTGACATGACTTCTTGTTGATAATTAAACAATTTGTGACCTGCGAGGGACGTTATGGACTGGTGTTTTTGTTTCATGTACGATTATTGATGGTATTCTTGGGTTTTAAGTTGAACTTGCCTTTTTATTTACTTATGAGTCTTCAGAAAATGTCAAGGTTTTACCAAAGACATAACCCTAACTCTGAGTCCAGTTTGTTCCACCATGGTCTAATTTGAATTTTGGTTAATGCCCAATTGTTGAAGACAAGAGATACTTGGTAGAGTTTTCTTGTTAGGAATAGCTTTGTTCCTTTTCCATTTGAGTTTGTTTCTGGTTTACCTTTGAGTGTTGATGAACCTGTTGGTCCAACTGTGTCGTCCCATTCTCTGCAAAATTTTCGAGTTGAGATACAAATCTCGAAAGACTCTGTCTTACCTTCCAATACTACGATCGAGTTGCTTCTGGTAGCCGTGGTCACCTCCAAAAAACACGATTTTGTTCCAAAGAAATCTTTGGAAGAAATTATGAGTCTTTTAAAAAATAGGTCATTAGTCACCCCTGATCCTGTACAAACCAAGGTTAGTAATGATAAAAATAAAATCAAAAGACAGAAAAATAAAGTTACATAGGACGTTAATGACATAGATTTCATAAATAAGAGGAGTGGTAGACTTTTGTCGAGGATGACAAAGAACCATTATCAAAATAGTGATAAACCCATTCCTACAGTTGTTATTGAAGATATGATCTTTGTTGAGGATGCAAGTTATGATTCCACTAGAGTGGATTCGCCCCAGTATGATTTGTTTTCAAACCTGCCTCCATTTTTAAGGGAACAAGGGGGGTTTTCAGAAATACAATATGATTTAAAAACGACCATGGCACAAGTTAAACCTTTGAACACAGAAGATACACGCCCTATACCGAGATTGGATTAGGTGTATTGTGAAGAATGTTTCACTTGGATTCAGAGGTACTATCAAGATATCCCTTATTTGCAAGCTCAACTTAATCAGGTAATGGCTCGAAACATAGTGTTGGAAAGGGAAAACTTGGATCTGAGAGTCAGTGTGCACCAAACTTCCCCTGGAGCAAGCAAAAGATCTAGGAAATCAGGAGATATTGTTATCAAAAACTCATCCAACATCAACGTTGTCATGAACTCGAAATGATCAGATGCCTCTTTTTCCAATGTTTAATGGGTAAACAAATTTCTTAGAATTAACGTTTTGATTGTTTTATTATAACATAATTCATTTTGTTTTTGTTTTATTAGACTAGCTACAAAATCATAGATTATGTAGCTTGTCTATAATTAGTTTATTAGATTATTTTTCTAAATTAAATTTCATTTTTCTTCTCATGTTTGAAGAGGAACGAATTGCAATGGTTGAAGAAACAAGTGAATCGTTGGAGATGCTCCAAATTTGCAAGTTTTTCTTTAAAAATAGTTTCAAAAATATTTTGAATTATGTAATTTTTTTTGAATGGCTGTTACAATACACCTTAATTTTGGTTATTTTTTGGAAAAGACTTTATTAAGATAGATCTGTCTCTATCTTAGAAGATATGAGAAACAAATCATGAACTTATTTTAAATACTGATACTTGCCTAGAGACAAGGGGTATTGTTTTTGGGACCTTAAGATGGGCTTATTTTTTTGGAATGATATGAAATACAATGTGCTTTTGGATTTAATGTAGACTATATGATGTGATTATTGTTGTATTATTTTCATATTTTTGTGAGCATGAAAACATACATGTTATGAATTAGCTTTAGTATGTTCAACACTTTATGTTTTCATGTTGTAAAACAAGTATCTGTACATTATGAGTTTACGTCGAATGTTAGATATTGTTATATCATTTGCCGGAGATTGGAGTTGATTCCATATCTAGATTTTGAATCACATAAAGTCACATGAGAAAAACATTTGTCTTTCTGTTACTTATAGGTTGCTTTTAAAACATAAAATTCCTTGAATTACTTAAGGAAATATTATAAGATATTCTCTGCCTCTTGCCATAGATTTCTGCTTGGTAAACGAGTTATTGGAGCTTGCATTATGCATAAAGACAAATAGATTAGTGATTTTCTTTATCGCTGATCAACATCATGTTAGTTACTTTTTTCTTTTTAGTTAATTTATTTATTTTTGTGAATGAATAACGATTAAACGATTCAAATTTAAATGCTTTGTTCATTACAATTATATCATTATGGATCTTATTCATTCATTTTATTGTTTGTGACTATATAGTTATAGAATAATTTCCTTAGCGTTATATCTTTCTCAAAATTTGTTTCAGTAGTAAAACTTTCAATTTTCACAAGGCTTTATGCAAACCTTGTATCTGTACATACATATTGTATATAATAAGTCTGTATGTTAGAGATATATTAATAGATAGGTTTATCAGTTAATGTACGTAGTGAGATTGTATAGATAGAGAGTTTGTGCCTTTCTTAGTTTACTTTAGTGTTTTCATTGGCTAACGGAGCCACAAAACCTGTCAGGGTAGGTTATTTTTAACAGCTTGGGTTAACTAGACAACCTCGGACCGGATCTTCCCTTCTCGTTGACGGAGTGTCATAAATGCCTGTCAACACTCACGTTCATCCCCACTCCTTAGATGATAGATGCATTGTGGTATGACATGGTATGGTTCAACTTGCTTCATTCGATATTCCATGTATTAATACCTATTTGGACATGATGATATAACTTATCTTGCTATAAAGTGGTATACACCTAACGATTATCTATTGGAATTTAATAACATTATATGGTTTTATTACTTTCCTTGTAGAACCTTGGGGAACATGCTTTCTGTTAGAGTATGCAATTTCTTAGGTTAACTTGTACCAATGGGTGTCTAGGCTAGATAGCGTCATCCATATCCCAACCATGCTAACCATTTTTCACCTCCCTAGTATCATTCATTCCATCCACATAAAAAATTACATCTTGGTCATGTATGACTTCTCAAAGGTCAAAAGGAGGGATCAAAATTAAAGCTTGAATCAATAAAGCCAATAAGACTAAGAGGTGAAGAGCCAAAGTTAAAAGCCAAGTATTAAGCTTGAGTAATGC
The DNA here is from genome assembly GCA_000966675.3 of Picea glauca. NCBI lineage: Eukaryota > Viridiplantae > Streptophyta > Pinopsida > Pinales > Pinaceae > Picea > Picea glauca. The sequence continues at coordinate 3,303 of JZKD02S0945656.1, read as the reverse complement.
CACTTGCTATGAGGCCAATGCCCCTAGTCCTTGGGCTGTCTACAAATATCTAAAGAAAAGGGACTTGTTCAATAAACTGAACATTTAAAAGAAAAAGACTTGGAGGGGTAGTAAGAAACATGCCAAGGATGGCAACTCAATACTAAGCTCCTTATAAAAGGATATTATAAGTAAAATATCCTAGCCAAATCAAGCTATATGAATAAATAAATGAAAAAATAAGAGTTAGACCCCTTGTTGACATATATCTACTTGACTATTCTTTGAGGGGTGATAGGCTTCTTGAGCCCACACATGTCTTTTAAGAGGGATTTATTACTTGAATGACTCACATACTAAAGATGATGTCATCCTTCTCTAGATTGTTCCTCCACTTCTAGGCCATTCCTTAGATTGAGGAGGCATCTATTGGACTATTTGACTTAGCTATTGGACCTATTGACTTGGTATGGACCATTTCCTAGACGCCGACACCATCTTTTGAGGGGCACACCTCTCTCAACTTCCATGTCGTCCACACGTGTGGCTTTTCTATGTATTATGACTTCTTCTAGAGAGACATTGCACTTTATGAGCTTATTATTCATGTATTTTATTATTATTTGCATTTTTCCCATGGTTTTATTGGGCAAATGGTTTTGATCTCATGGTTTTTGAGCTAGCACATGGTTTTGTAATGTATTTGAGGAGGCTTGTCACCTACAAAAGAATAAGTCTTCCTCCATTTCATTTCATTGGAGAATAAAGAAAGAAGCTCTCTTGCTATTTGTCTCTAGTGTCTATTTCTATTCAAGCAATGTTTCAAGTTTTTAAAGGAAAACAAATAGAATCATAGCTTTGAAGCGACAAAGGTCATTGAGGAAAGTAAATCCAAAAAGGTATGATTTCATTATCTGTTTTTGCTTTGCTAAGTATTTTTTAGTCACATGTGTGATGCATTTAGAATGAATACTTATGAGTTTTGTTCTACTGTATCATGATTTGCTAAAGAAAACCTTGCATTAACTCAGTTATTTTTCTTTGTGGATTTAACCCCCTTTGGATCTATTACTGTGTTATTTTTAGTTTGAAGCTCTTCTCCCGACCCTATGTGAGAGAAGACTTCAACACTTCAGTAAAGAAGAATCAACAAGGATAAAAAGGATCCCATGGCCTAATGGTAGGGAAACATCCTCACTTACTCTTCAGTCAAAATATAAATTTCATCCACCCTTTTTTGTATTTTTGAGCCTAATCGTTATATCTTTCTTTAGTTTACTTGTTCGCTGATTTTCATGACTTAACCCTTAGCCAACTTTGGAGGGTTTGAGTGTATTTCTTGTTCATTCTTCATCAAACCCTAGGGCCATTTTTATTGTATTGTAGGTCTGATCCATCATCTAGTAGCCCATACAAGCTTTCCTTAAGTTGATCTATTCACTATGCTAAATATGCAACTATTCAAGCTCTCTCAAACTTTCCTTAAGTTGATCTACTCAACATAATCCCTTCTCCCTTTTATCCTTCTACTCACTTTAAAGCACAAAGCCCTCTTCCTCTTGGGCCATTAACACAACAAACACCACTTCCTCTTGATGTTGTTTGGATATAATAAAATCCCTTACATGGATACAATCATTCCCATTAGTGCCTCTTCCACTTTGCCATATGCTAGTGGCATTCATCTTCCTTAGTGCTCCAAGGCATAAGAACTTCTTCAATATTTTCGTTTCCTAGACTTCCTTGCTTACATGTAGTTGCAAGGTTTTCTTCTATCACATCTTCCTCCTTCAATGTGCAATTAGTCACATGCACAGCTAGATCTACTTGCACGATGGTTGTAGGATCTTTTTCCTCGTCATCTTCCTCAACCATGCATTTAATGACATGCTCATCATCCTCTCCAACTACCTCTGCACCAACGCAAGGATATTTTTCTACTTTTATTGATTTTAAACTTGACTTGTTTTCATCGTATTTTTTTTTTCTTCTTTTCTCATGCTTCTTATTAGCCTTGGCACTCCATCATTGTGTCCTTTCTTCTCATCTCTTCCAATGTCAATATTGATGTTTATCCTTGCACACTCATAAACAAATAAGTGATTAAATAAAATAAGGGCTCCTCTTGGACCGTCTTCTTTCTCTTTTGTAGCTTTGACCACTGCATCTACAACTTCTAGGGTTTCCTTCTCTTCTACTGGTTATGTTGTTGCTATGGTAGCATCATCATTCTCATGTCCATCTTCCACATGGACCTTCTTCTCATTCTCATGCTCCTCTTGGGCATAGGAGTCTCCATCCTCACAATGAAAATTGGCATTGACAACCTCTTCATGTGTGTCCTTTGCTTCAATAACTTTCAAGGCTATTTCCCCTTCAATTCCTTTATCTTCCTTTACAACCTTCCCTAGTTCTATAGGTTTGTCATTCTCTTCTATTGCAACTCCTCTTTCAACCTTTTCACCTTCGAATAGGCCTTGGCAGTTTGTGAATGCTCCGTGGTTGCATTCTCTTTCAGCCCTTGATACGGTTGCTACGTAGACCTCTGTTTCATGTTCTCCAACCTCTCAATGGGTTGCAATCTCTTCCGCTCTTATAACACTTTCAATTCTATCCTCTCCTTCAAATTATTTTCCAAATACTACAACAATGTTATTGTTGTGCTCTTCATGACTTGCAACAACACTAGGGTTGCTTCTTCCTTTGTACTTGCATATTGACAAACAATAGATGTATTGATTAAATCAAATATACTAATGGGCAAGTCTTCTAGGGACTCTCCATCCTCAGATGCACAAATGATGACTTTAGCATCACCATCCATCTCACACTTTGGCAAGCATTGCTCTTCATTTTATCTCATCTTCACTACTTGGAGATCTTCCTTCACCTCCTCTACATAGGAGATTTTTTCAATCTGCTAACTCTTCTACACTTGGGAGCCTTCGACTTCAAAATTGACTCTGAATGTTGCACCCTCATTGTTGATATCTCCTTCAACCCCTGTTATGGTAGTTGTCACCTCAATATCTGACTCATCTTCTGCAATGTCCTCATGGCCTGATATCCCCTTATTTTTGATAACTTAACAGTCTCACTTTAACTTGACCCATTTCAACTTGGGCTTCTTTGGCCTTGTCCATCTTGGCATGGGCACATTCCTCATCTTTTATTACTGCCAACTGAATGGTGTGCTCCTCACTAACCCAAGCTTGCTGCTAGCTTCTTTGCTTGCACATTCATACACAAACAAACTATTAGACAGAAATTGGGCTCCCCAAAGAACCTCCAAAGGCTCTCCTTCCTCAAGGGCACAAACGATAG
>JZKD02S0945634.1:0-13798 GCA_000966675.3 Picea glauca | reverse complement strand
TTTTGAATGTGTAACCAAAATCCCTCGAATCCCTGAGGTTGAACTTCTCGCATGCAATTTAACAGTCCACTGATACGTTGGCATATCTTCAAAACATGTTTGAAATAAACTGTTGTGCTCTCGGCCTCAAAATTTGCTTGCCCAACTTTCAACAGTGCAACCGTTTGAAATTTTCACGGGTTAGCTGTTGAAAGCTGTCGCTTTCCACAACTAACGGGTAATGAAACAGTCGCCTGGCGCTGTTGAAATTCCCGATAGTGCACAAAAAGTGTTTTCACCTTCTAAATTGCTTTTAAACCAAAATCAATGGCCATCCGATTTCGCACCTTGCATATTTACTGCAACTTGAGCAAGGACTTTGAGGTCTGGATGAGGTTTTTGCTTCAATTTTTGCTTCAACTTTTTCTTCAACCCCCTGATTTGCCTTTTGAGGCGCTTGGTAAGACACCGCAGGCTGTTGCAGTCTTTGGCAAGTTTTGTCTTTCTCTTCTTCTCTCTGACACTCTCCTTAGCCAAACGTTCAAACGCAACATTTGTCTTGGCAAAGTTATCTCATAACTTCTTATACCTGTCTTTAATCACCCGCTCCAAAACTTATTTCTGGGCAATTACTTCTTTCAGATGTTTGATCCTTTGAGACTTATTTGACTTAGGGTTTCTGGATGATTCTCCCTGTTCTATATGACTGAAAGTTTCATAGTTTTGTGCACATTCAGCTGATTACTCAGAACTCTTAATGACAGGGCATTGGTCTTGCTACTCAGACTCTGAATCCGAATATGGAAAATTAAGGATGTTCTTTCTGGTACTCTGCTGTGTAGGATGTCCTGAATTCTGCTGTGTAGTCTGCTCTGTAGTCTGCTCGAAATTCAATTTTCTCTTCGACCTGTGAGGCTTCAATCCAGATATCCTGTCCTCTAAAGGTCCTCGTAAGGCCCTTCTTCTTCTTGAGCTTCTCTAAGGAGAGGATTTCTTTCTTGCACCTGCCATCTGTTCATTTGCAGTCTGGTTCTGGGTTTCAAAACCTTCCCAGAACAGGAAGTTCTCCCAGCTCCTCCCCTGTTGTATCAATTATTGCAGAAAAATCAATTTAATGAGGCCTAGGTGACATAGAGTAGTTTTCATGCTCAAAGGTTGAGCTCTAATTCTCTTGTAGAGATTAGAAAAACTGTGATATAAGAAATAAGGCAAATTGATGGGGTCTTGCCTGTAAAATGATCCATGAGTTTAAAGTGGTACATCATCAATTTATCATATCTTCCTTCTGAGGTAATGTATAGTTGAATGCCTTTGAATAAATCTTGCCACTCTTCATCCATATATGAAACGAGCATACCTTTTATCCATGCTTTGTGCTTGTACCCATCTTTCAAATAGACCCTGAAATCCAGATTCTTAGGAGCGGTGGTTTTAAACCATTTTTTACCAGTTCTTGGCAATCTTGTGGTTGCGGCAATGACAGCCTCATCCACCTTGATTTCCACAGAGCCAACACGAGCTTTGTTGCCATAAAATGTCTTGGCGAAGGCTTTAGCTGTGGCCTAGTGACAGCCAACTTGTAACCTTTCTGCGAATTCCATACACCACGCATTTGAAAAATGCCTCTAGACCTCGGGATGTGATTGTAAAAAGGATAAGCTATCCAATTCTCGCTTGAGTAAAACACCACTACGCTTTCTCACCATCCTGCAGTTTGTAAAAATTGATAACTAAAACCCTTGTAACTGTCAGTCGAGCCGAGGTTCTGCGCTGTTGAAAGCAGTCTGGGCTTTGGCTCTGTTTTGAATTAAATGAAAACTTCGACAGTGTTTTGGAAACGGTTTGTGATATGAGACCTCTGTTTGATTTGATGGTGTCAGGTTGGCGGTACCTCCTCTGTACCTGCATCACCGAACATGAAATTGCCATTCCGAAAGTGATGAGCGTTGAGCGTGGGTTCTGGAACGAATTCAAATTACAATCATATCTGATATGCATGATTTAGTTTCTATGATTTCCCACTCCTATCAGCGCATGCCTTGGATTTGCTCTGACGTGGGGGTGATCACATCATCATTGCTTTCATACGTGGATATCACGCACGTGATTCCCGCTTCGTGCAGCAACGACCCATGGAAAACGCCTATGCCAAACGTTCGCTTGCCACTTTCACCAGCGCGTGACTCTGCAAAGGAACCCCTGTTAGCTGCTGAAAGTATGCACTTTCAACAACGCACCGCTTTGTAGAAGACCCTCCTTAGCTGTGGAAAGTACTTACTTTCAACAGCGCGCCATATCAATCGAAATCGCTCCTTGGCTGTGGAAAGCATATACTTTCCACAGTGCGCCACCCGAGAGCTGATTTTCAAAACCTTTTAATATTTTTCACTTTCAACAGTGCATCAACTGATGAAACAAGCTCCTTAGCTGTTGAAAGTGGGCACTTTCCACAACGCACAATGAATCTTTGAAAACACGTTAGCTGTGGAAAGTAAAAAATGAAAATTTTGAAAGAGAAGACTTTATGGGTCAATTATTTTCTAGGACACACCAAAACCAAATAAAATTCTCAGCTATAAACTCAAAAAGTAACTTGAAGATACTACCTAAAGCCATGATATCCACCACAAAACTCAACCGAAAGGACGGTTTCATTTTGGGAGTTAACATTTGGCTCCAACTGGGATGGGCATCTCCCTGTGAGGTGACCAAGAACCTAGCTAGACTCAGTAGCCTTATTTCAATCTGAAAAATAGTTGCTAGTACCATTAGGCATGGAGTTATTTGAATGACAAAGTAAAGAAAGCAAAGATGAAAAAGAAAATATGTACAAGAAGAACCTGGCTTCAAAGAAGCCTTATGAGAAATAGATCTTCAGGAAGCGCTCGTTGAAAGGGCCCCCTGAAACTGTCTCACCTGAAAGAGTTTGAAGAATGAAGGTGTTGTTCTACTGCACCTCTGTTATGACAAAAGGACCTGTCCAAAGAGCCTCAAATTTTTCGTGTTTCCCTTTCTCCTGCCTTGTTGCATCCCACTTTAAGACCATATCCCCTGTTTTGAATACATCTGATTTGAATTTCTTGTCGAAATTTCACTTGATCATTTCCTGATGCAATTCAGTTTTTTCTAAGAGATGCTCTCTATCTTGTTGCAGTTCTACCAAATCATGAATCCTCCTAGTCAGATCACTCAGTTCAACATCAGTTTCTTGTAAGAATATCGCAACTGGTAATGCAAGTTGAACAGGAAATATGGCCTTAGTACCATATACCAACTTGAAAGGAGAAGTACCAATTGATTTCTTACATGTTACCCTGTCAGCCCACAAGGCAAACCTTAGTTTGGAATCCCAACCTCTGCCATTTTGTTCGAGCAGCTTCTTGATGATTCTGACCAAAATCTTGTATGATGACTCAGCTAAACCATTCCCTTGCGGATAGTAGGCTGTGGAATGTACCAGCTGAATTCCCAGCTCTTCACACAATTTCACCAAGCGTTTATCTTTGAAGGCAGCAGCATTATCAGTGACCAATCTCTTGGGGCAGCCAAATCTAGCGAATATGTTCTCCTGCAGAAAATTTATGATGACGGTGTGATTGGCGTTCTGGGTGGGAATAGCCTCAATCCACTTTGTAAAGTAATCAGTGGCAACCAGGATCCACCGATGCTAACCACTCGAAGGTGGATGGATCTCGCCTATGAAGTCCAGGCCCCACTACTGGAAAGGCCCTGTGACCACTATGGGTTTGAGAGGAAGGGACTTCAGTTGTTTTTTACCTTCAAATCTCTGGCATTTGTCACATGTTTTCACAAATTCATACACATCTGAAAATAAGGATGGCCAATAGTAACCCGATCNGTGGCCTGGTGAGATCCAACTTGTAACCTTTCTGCGAATTCCATGCACCCCGCATTCGAAAAATGCCTCTGGACCTCGGGATGTGATTCTAAAAAGGATAAGTTATCCAATTCTCGCTTGGGTAAAACGCCACTGCATTTTATCAGCATCCTACAACTTAAGCACTTGACCACTGTAATCCCTGTAACCACTTAGTCGAGCCGAGGTTCTGCGCTGTTGAAAGCAGTCTGGGCTTCGGCTCTATTTTGAATTAAATGAAAACTTCGATAGTGTTTTGGAAACGGTTTGTGAAATGAGATGTCTGTTTGATTTGATGGTGTTAGGCCGATGGTACCTCCTCTGTACCTGCATCACCGAACATGAACTTGCCATTTCGAAAGTGATGAGCGTTGAGCGTGGGTTCTGGAACGAATTCAAATTACAGTCATATCTGATATGCATGGTTTAGTTTCTATGATTTCCCACTCCTATCAGCGCATGCCTTGGATTTTCTCTGACGTGGGGGTGATCACATCATCATTGCTTTCATACATGGATATCACGCACGTGATTCCCGCTTCGTGCAGCAACGACCCGTGGAAATTGCCTCTGCCAAACGCTCGCTTGCCACTTTCACCAGCGCGTGACTCTGTGAAGGAACCCCTGTTAGCTGCTGAAAGTATGCACTTTCAATAGCGCACCGCTTTGTAGAAGACCCTCCTTAGCTGTGGAAAGCATGTACTTTCCACCGCGCGCCACCCGAGAACTGATTTTTCAACAACCTTTTAAGATTTGTCACTTTCAACAGCGCGTCAACTGATGAAACGAGCTCCTTAGCTATTTAAAGTGGGCACTTTCCACAACGCACAATGAATCTTTGAAAACACGTTAGCTGTGGAAAGAAAAAATGACAATTTTGAAAGAAAAGACTTTATGGGTCAATTATTTTCTAGGACACATCAAAACCAAAATTTTCTCAGCTATAAAAACTTAAAAAGTAACTTAAAGATACTACCAAAAGCCATGATATCCACAACAAAACTCAACCGAAAGAACGGTTTCATTTTGGGAGTTAACATTTGGCTCCAACTGGGATGGGCATCTCCCTGTGAGGTGACCAAGAACCTAGCTAGACTCAGTAGGATTATTTCAATATGAAAAATAGTTTCTAGTACCATTGGGCATGGGGTTATTTGAAAGACAAAGTAAAGAAAGCAAAGATGAAAAAGAAAATATGTACAAGAAGAACCTGGCTTCAAAGAAGCCTTATGAGAAATAGATCTTCAGGAAGTGCCCGTTGAAAGGGCCCCCTGAAACTGGCTCGCCTGAAAGAGTTTGAAGAATGAAGGTGTTGTTCTGCTGCACCTCTATTATGAAAAAAGGACCTGTCCAAAGAGCCTCAAATTTTCCATGTTTCCCTTTCTCTTGCCTTGCTGCATCCCACTTTAAGACCATATCCCCTGCTTTGAATACATCTGATTTGAATTTCTTGTCGAAATTTTGCTTGATCATCTCCCGATGCAATTCAGTTTTTTCCAAGAGATGCTCTCTATCTTGTTGCAGTTCTACCAAATCATGAATCCTCCTAGTCAAATCACTCGGTTCAGCATCAGTTTCTTGTAAGAATTTTGCAACTGGTAATGCAAGTTGAGCAGGAAATATGGCCTTAGTACCATATACCAACTTGAAAGGAGAAGTACCAATTGATTTCTTACATGTTACCTTATCATCCCACAAGGAAAACTTAAGTTGGGAATCCCAACCTCTGCCATTTTGTTCCAGCAGCTTCTTTATGATCCTAACTAAACTCTTGTTTGAGGACTCGGCTAAACCATTCCCTTGCAGATAGTAGGCTGTGGAATGTACCAGCTGAATTCCCAGCTCTTCACACAATTTCACCAAGTGTTTATCTTTGAATGTAGCAGCATTATCAGTGACCAATCTCTTGGGGTAGCCAAATCTAGCGAATATATTCTCCTGCAGAAAATTTATGATGATAGTGTGATTGGCGTTCCGGGTGGGAATAGACTCAATCCACTTTGTAAAGTAATCAGTGGCAAACAGGATCCACCGATGCTGACCACTCGAAGGTGGATGTATCTCACCTATGAAATCTAGGCCCCACTGCTGGAAAGGCCTTGTGACCACTATAGGTTTGAGAGGAAGGGACTTCAATTGTTTTCTGTCATTTTTCACATGTTTTCACAAATTCATACACATCTGAAAATAAGGATGGCCAATAGTAACCCGATATCAAGATTTTGTGTGCTGTAGTTTTCCAATAGTGATGTCCTCCGCATTCACTATTGTGAAATTCACACATGACTTTATATTCCTCCTCTTGATTCACACATCTCAGCAACAAACCAATTGGATTTTTCTAGAACAACAAATTATCATTGATACAAAAATTTATAGCTCTGAGCTTCAAAGCCCTTCTTTGATTCTTTGTCAAATCTGATGGGATTGATAAGGTCTGCAAAAACTGAACGATGTGGCTATACCACTTGCAGTCAGCTAGATGAGATGACACCTGCATCCCCTTACCATCTTTGTCTTCTGAAGACGGAACATTTTCTGTATCAATACTCATCAGATTTATGTCAAGCAGCTTGCNCGAATTCCATGCACCCCGCATTTGAAAAATGCCTCTGGACCTCGGGATGTGATTCTAAAAAGGATAAGTTATCCAATTCTCGCTTGAGTAAAACGCCACTGCGTTTTTTCACCATCCTGCAGCTTAAGCACTTGACCACTGTAATCCCTATAACCACTTAGTCGAGCTGAGGTTCTGCGTTGTTGAAAGCAGTCTGGGCTTCGGCTCTATTTTGAATTAAATGAAAACTTCGACAGTGTTTTGGAAACGGTTTGTGAAATGAGACCTCTGTTTAATTTGATGGTGTCAGGCCGATGGTACCTCCTTTGTACCTGCATCACCGAACATGAACTTTCCATTTCGAAAGTGATGAGCGTTGAGCGTAGGTTCTGGAACGAATTCAAATTACAGTCATATCTGATATGCATGGTTTAGTTTCTATGATTTCCCACTCCTATCAGCGCATGCCTTGGATTTTATCTGACGTGGGGGTGATCACATCATCATTTCTTTCATACGTGGATATCACGCACGTGATTCCCGCTTCGTGCAGCAATGACCCATGGAAAATGCCTCTGCCAAACGCTTGCTTGCCACTTTCACCAGCGCGTGACTCTGCGAAGGAACCCCTGTTAGCTGCTGAAAGTATGCACTTTCAACAGTGCACCGCTTTGTAGAAGACCCTCCTTAGTTGTGGAAAGCATGTACTTTCCACCGCGCGCCACCCGAGAACTGATTTTTCAAAAACCTTTTAATATTTTTCTCTTTCAACAGCGCGTCAACTGATGAAACGAGCTCCTTAGCTGTTGAAAGTGGGCACTTTCCACAACGCACAATGAATCTTTGAAAACACGTTAGCTGTGGAAAGAAAAAAATGACAATTTTGAAAGAAAAGACTTTATGGGTCAATTATTTTCTAGGACACATCAAAACCAAAATTTTCTCAACTATAAAAACTCAAAAAGTAACTTAAATATACTACCAAAAGCCATGATATCCACCACAAAACTCAACCGAAAGAACGGTTTCATTTTGGGAGTTAACATTTGGCTCCAACTGGGATGGGCATCTCCCTGTGAGGTGACCAAGAACCTAGCTAGACTCAGTAGCCTTATTTCAATCTGAAAAATAGTTGCTAGTACCATTGGGCATGGAGTTATTTGAATGACAAAGTAAAAAAAGCAAAGCTGAAAAAGAAAATATGTACAAGAAGAACCTGGCTTCAAAGAAGCCTTATGAAAAATATATCTTCAGGAAGCACTCGTTGAAAGGGCCCCCTGAAACTAGCTCGCCTGAAAGAGTTTGAAGAATGAAGGTGTTGTTCTGTTGCACCTCTGTTATGACAAAAGGACCTGTCCAAAGAGCCTCAAATTTTCCGTGCTTCCCTTTCTCCTGTCGTGCTGCATCCCACTTTAAGACCATATCCCCTGCTTTGAATACATCTGATTTGACTTTCTTGTCAAAATTTCGCTTGATCATCTCCTGATGCAATTCAGTTTTTTCCAAGAGCTTCTCTCTATCTTGTTGCAGTTCTACCAAATCATGAATCCTCCTAGTCAAATCACTCGGTTCAGCATCAGTTTCTTGTAAGAATTTTGCAACTGGTAATGCAAGTTGAACAGGAAATATGGCCTCAGTACCATATACCAACTTGAAAGGAGAAGTAGCAATTGATTTCTTACATGTTACCCTTTCATCCCACAAGGAAAACTTCAGTTTGGAATCCCAACCTCTGCCATTTTGTTCCAGCAGCTTCTTTATGATCCTAACTAAACTCTTGTTTGAGGACTCAGCTAAACCATTCCCTTGCGGATACTAGGCTGTGGAATGTACCAGCTAAATTCCCATCTCTTCACACAATTTCACCAAGTGTTTATCTTTGAATGCAGCAGCATTATCAGTAACCAATCTCTTGGGGCAGCCAAATCTGGCGAATATATTCTCCTGCAGAAAATTTATGATGACAGTGTGATTGGCGTTCCAGGTGGGAATAGCCTCAATCCACTTTGTAAAGTAATCAGTGGAAACCAGGATCCACCGATGCTGACCACTCGAAGGTGGATGTATCTCACCTATGAAGTCCAGGCCCCACTGTTGGAAAGGCCCTGTGACCACTATAGGTTTGAGAGGAAGGGACTTCAATTGTTTTTTGCCTTCAAATCTCTGGCATTTGTCACATGTTTTCACAAATTCATACACATCTGAAAATAAGGATGGCCAATAGTAACCCGATCTCAAGATTTTGTGTGTTGTGGTTTTCCAATAGTGATGTCCTCCGCATTCACTATTGTGAAATTCACACATGACTTTAGCTTCCTCCTCTTGATTCACACATCTCAGCAACAAACCAATTGGATTTTTCCAGAACAACAAATTTTCATTGATACAGAAATTTATAGCTCTGAGCTTCAAAGCCCTTCTTTGATTCTTTGTTAAATCTGATGGGACTGATAAGGTCTGCAAAAACCAAATGATGTGGCTGTACCACTTGCAGTCAGCTAGATGAGATGACACCTGCATCCCCTTACCATCTTTGTCTTCTGAAGACGGAACATTTTATGTATCAATACTCATCAGATTTATGTCAAGCAGCTTGCAATTCTCTTCTGCCAAGAGTTTGGCAAGACCCTGACCTTTAACTAGCTTTGCTGGTTTAATTTCGACATCTAACTCAATCAACCTGGATATCCACTTACTTCTTTTGCCATCAATGTCAGGTTGGACCAGAACATCTTTAACTGAACTGGAGGGATGAAAAGCAATTACCTTTGCCTGAAGAATGTAGACCCTGAAAGCCTTCAGTGACTTAACAAGTGCATAGGCCTATTTTTCCAGCAATTCATACTTTATCTCTGCATCCCTCAAGACCTTGCTAAAGAAAGCAACTGGTTGTTCTTGGTCATCAACATTCTTCTACAAAAGCACTGCAGCGATCGTGTCATTGGAAGCAAATGAAAAGATGTAAAATATCTTGGAAAAATCGAGGTTGATCAATACAGGAGCTGTTGTGATGGCCTCCTTGATGTCATTGAATGACTGTCTGGCTGCTTCAGTCCACTTTATCTCAGAGTCTTTCCTCAACATAGCAGTGATATGCTTTGTGAGTTCAGCAAAATTCACTATGAATCTTCTGACAAAATTAATGGTTCCAAGAAAGGACTGAATGTCTTTCTTTGATCTAGGGAGGGATAGATTTTTAATTTCTTCTACCCTCTTTGGATCAATCTTAACCCCATCCGCTGAAACAATATGCCCAAGTAGTTTTCCCTCCTTAAGAGCAAAATTAGACTTTTTGGGATTAAGAGAGATTCCATACCTTCGACACTTCAGAAATGTTCTCCTCAAATGTTGCAGATGAAGTTCATGATTGCTTGAGAAAACAGTGATATCGTCAAGATAAATCAGGACAAATTTCTCTTTCTCACCAATGAAAGCAATGTCCATTGCCCTTTGGAATTTCTCCCCTGCATTCATCAGACCGAAAGGCATCTTCTCGTACATAAACGTGCCCCATGGAGTGGTAAAGGCAGTTTTTTCTTTGTCTTCCAGATGGACAACAATCTGATTGTATCCGGAAAACCCATCAATAAATGACATTACCTTTGATCCTGACACCTTCTGCAACATATGCTCCATCTTAGGCAGTGGGTAATTGTCTTTCCTGGAGCATTTGTTCAGATTTCTGAAGTCAACGCAGAGTCTGATCTCTCCATTCTTCTTCCTGACCGGCACAAGATTAACAATCCACTCTGAATACCTGAGAGGAATGATAATGCGGGCGTCCAACAGTTTCTTAATTTCTTTCTCCATTGTGGGCAGCAGCAAAGGATTGAAGGATCTAAGCTTCTGACGGAATGGTTTAGTATCTTTATTCAAGGGAATTTTGTGTTGAATCACCTCTGTGTCAAAGGTTTTCAAATCAACATACTGCCAAGCGAAAATGTCTGCAAATTCCTTCAGCAATTTACCATAATCAACCTTTTGTTTTTCGGACAAATGTGAGTCCAAGTTAACATGTTTGGGATCTTGCTCACTGGCCACATTATACTGGAAAACATCTGACTCTTTTTCCACACTTTGCAATTTGACAGCCACATCATTGTTGTCAAAAAGCCTCTCCAACGGGACCAAGCCTTTAGGAATTCTATTGGTGGACAGCTGAACTATCTCATGAGCTGCAACTTTGTTCTTGAGCTTTGGCTTCTCAACTTCATCATCATGTTCATTCTCTTGATCAATCTGCATATCTGCAAACTCATCGATCACTGCAAGGAATCGGGGGAGTTCAACATCGTCCTCAAAAACTTTCCAAAACTTTACATTATCGGGAAGAGAGGGACTATGTTTGACTTGAATTTCATAAGACAATTTGTGAGGCAGAGGGGGTATAAATGCACAAGTAGATACAACCAATGAATCAGCCAATTCATTCATGGCTCTAGGCACAAATGTAATTTTAAAATATGCAAAACTTTTAATTTCTTCCAAAACTTCATCTCTGTATGCTTTTAGCCTTACATGCTTGGCTTGAAAAGACTTATTCACTTGCTGGATGATCAAATATGCGTCACCAAACACCTGCAATTTTTTAATGCCCTTCTCCTTTGCTGCGTTCAACCCTAAAAGTAATGCTTCGTACTCAGCGATATTATTTGTCACCTTAAAATCAAGTTTGAAGGACAGGTGAGAAGCTTTCTTTGAGGGAGAAATGAATACCACTCCTGCTCCAGCTGACTCTTTGGTGCAAGCACCTTCAAAAAACATGGTCCAGAGATCATCATCTGCTATCTCTGTGGGCTGGACTGTGGTCTGATCTGATGGTTTTCTGAGCAGCAATGTATCAGACAGTGAGTCATCAAATTGCAAGATACAAGATCCCATATCTGTGTCGACTGCGTAAATAGGATGATTAGATGGGTTCTTCTCATCACTGATCACATATGCTAATTGAGACTCCCTATAAAGTCTTTTGTTCACCCCTCCGAAAATAGGGATAGTTGCATAGGAAAGATCCATTTGGAGAGTTCCACCTAGCCTCTTCATCCATGATCTTGATAGAAGACATCCGAATTTTGGGGGTATGTCAGCCACCACTATGTCCATCNGTACCATGGTTTGAATAATGATTCATTCATGTATTCAATTCACAACACAGTCAAAGATGAAGCTCCATCTCGACTTGTAGAGGAACAACCAGCTGACATGATATGTATGTTCAATAGCATTTCATCCATGGATGATTTACTCAAGTGTAACCAGAATGAGGATGATCATGAAGCTGAAATAGAGGTTGTTTGTTCAGAGAAATCAACAGCATGTCATTGGCAGGAAGGAGATCATTTACAATTCATATGTGACAATCATCTCATGCACAACGGTCATGACAGTGATGAGGAAGAGACAGAAAATCTCAGAGTAAGTGAAGACACTTTTCCCTTGTGTTTCTCATCTTTTCAATTTCTGAAAAGAAACTCTAGGTCAGTTGTAAATAGTGAAGACAGAAATTCCTCTGATCAATCAATTGATGATTCCATTAAGGATATGGAGGCTGTCCTAAGCCCAGAATCGCAGCACTTGCCCTACTTCGATTTTCAAATTTCAGATGAAAGATTAAAGCCTGAGGCAAATTCTGAGTTAATCCAAAATAACTTTGTACCATTGTGCTTTAATTCATTTCAAATTTTGAAGGAGACTCTTGGACAAGTGTTGAAGGATAAATACATAAAAGGTCATGAAATATTATTTGAATCAATGCAGCAGTCTTGTCATTCTTTTCAGGATCCAATAGCTGATTGGTTGGATGGCCTGTGGGGTCAAAATCATTCCCCATCATCCAACTATGGGATAAAACGCTGCTATGATATGGATATGTTAGGACAGTCAACTATAGGGGTGTGTTCAGCAGAAGTCACATTACAAAGCCCATCAGAGTAGTTGCAACCATGTCAGGAAATGCATGAGGATGAAAATAACATAGTTACAGTGCCAGAGCATCTCGGTTACTTGGCAAAATCCAAAAATCAAGGAACATGTCATTTCTACCTTGATCCTGTAGCTACCTATATGGAGAATTTTTTCATTGTAGAGCCTCAATCTATCGCTGGCAGTACTTTTGTTCATCAAGATTATCGAGGTCTCTATGGTAAATATCAATCACATTTTCAGCAGTGGCCTTTTCACTTTGCAGTTTTGAGTCGATGGGAAAAAGGTCAAGCTGTGCTTTTCACTGTGCTAACGAATAGTCAAACAGTCCTCTGGTCTCAACAACTGCTTGATTGGCTGCATTGGCATTATTGTATCATTTAGAACGAAAAATTTATCAGTAGCATAGGGTACGTAGGAGAAATGAATAAGCTCAGCATTCCGAGCATCTCTTTTTCAGCAGTGTTATTTTAATTTGGTTTCAGTTGCAAGATCAAAACAGGTACAAGTTACAGAATAAGGTTTTGGGACCAGCCCAATGGATAAAGCACCGGTCTGCATGATTCACAGGTCCATGGTTCTTGACACCTCCTGAAAGAAGCTGCCATCCCCAAGTGGAGCCACTGTTATAACCCTATAATTCATAGGATCATTTGTTGACTGGAATTTTTCACTCTAGGTGTATAGGTTTGCAAATAATATTTCATCTATGCAAATTATTTTCAAAGGAAGCAATGCACAAAACCCACCAAAATCGCTAAGGCCTAAATTTTTGCTGCATTCGCGCCTGGAGAATAAAGAACACGCTTAGATCGACGGTCGATCTAGCGGCCTGTCGATCAACAGTTGACAGTGGATTCCGGACCCCCTCGACTGTTCTACCTTTAACTGTGAGGGGGGGTCCAGAATCGAAGATAACGAAGGCACACATCTAAATGGCTGAGGCACCAGTGCTTTCATCAAAGGCTGAGATTGAATTCTGGACCCCCCCCCGATCGTTCTGCCTTTAACGGTGGGGGGGAGGGGGGTCTGGAATGAAGCGGTTTTCCCGGTGGGCCCTGTCCCAACATGTCACATATCCGTTGCATTTGACCTCCTCCGCTCCAAACCACTTACTGCTTACCACCATTCCAACTTACTACCATACCGCTCCTGCATCGTGACGTCAGCCTCCATTATCCCGACATCTCACTCGTCCATGAATAAACAAGACTTAGGATAAAAACATTAGGTTAATAATCATGATTAAAGCTGTTAATAATAAATTAATTATTAATTAATTAATAATTGAGTTAACATGTTAGTGATTGATCAATTGTTAATTAATTAAGTTAGTAATTAGGTTAGAAATTAATTAATTAATAATTAGTCAATTTAATAAGTAGGTTAGTTTTGGATTAAATAAAATAATATTAAATAAAAACATTTAAACAAATTAAAATTTAATACATAAAAAATAAAAT